>VYZV01040416.1:2188-41567 GCA_013401275.1 Pandion haliaetus
ACTCCATTTTAGAATGTGAGAAGGTACTTAAAGTAGCAGAGTTTACATTTGTTTGAATGCTATGGCTGCCTTTGTTGGCAAGATTCATCCCACCTGCTTTTACCTGTGTAAAAGTCGGGTACCTCCTCTAAACCTCATAGGTCATAGGATTCCTATGCACTATTCAACAGAGAAAATTAGGGACTACCAGAAAGCAATCATCTCACCCTAATTTTAAGTAGTTTACATAGTTCAGATGAATCACCCTCTGGACACAGGCCTTTTCCTATTAATGGTAAAAATAAAATAAAAAAAAAAAAAGTCAGTGACTTGTGCATCTAAAGCCAAATTTAGACCATTAAGTGTAAGTGAAATGCATTTTACCTTTACTGATTAGCATCCAACTTTGGATTTGGCTATGTCAGACTTACACCATGGACTTTCCTAGGCCATGGTGAGAAAACCCACATTAAATCTACACCCATTAGTGAGAAACAACTTACAGATGCCAGCAAATTCTATTAAAAACGTTAACTATACCAGTCCCTACAGCATAGTGATTCATGAAATTACATTGTTTATGCTTCTCAAATAAAGGAAAATCTGTAGTCTCCAAAATAAACACCAAAAAAGTGCAATATCAGAGAATTTTATAAGATTCCAAGTGGTTAATAATAAACAGGACAAAAACAACACGTCCATATGCTGGCAGAATAATGCCTCATGAATCATGCACCTACTGTGAACAAATATTTGTTGGAGGGGTTCACTGGGGTTTTTTGATGTGTCATACAGCATTCATAGGATGACATCTGAGAAGAGAAGATGAGCAATGAAAGAATAAATGCTTTGGATTATAGTAATAGCTATTTTTTAACCTTTGGCTGGATCTGCTCTAAGACCTTCCAGCAGTATCCTGCCTAGCGGCAGTCCCATCACAGAGCCATCCAAAAAATAAGAGAATGAACTCAAAGTGGAATAATTATGCATCCCAATGAACTGGCAATTTAAGCTAATGGTGTAGGGAGTTGACAAATGCATAGTAATATCAACATGTGACAGATAATTTTATGGCTAGTATTGGCCTCACTAATTGTCTTCCTAGATAATCTAATGATCAGCGCAGGAGGGGCACAAGCATTGTCAGATTAAAGACTTGAGATGACTATGACTGTTGGCCAAAATCTACCCCCACCCCACCTCCAGCAGTCAAAGTATTTTAACTCTCTGTGATGAGGGTATGTGATCTCAAAAAGACCTGACAGAAATGAAACAGCTATCTCAGATGCATCAGATCTCCCAAATTCTTCTTTTTACCCTCCATTCCATGCTACTGTACGTTACAGAAGACATGTAAACTTTTTAATAATAATTTAAAAAATTAAGATATGTTACTATTTTATATTATCTAATATAGAATATATTTAAAATACTTACTGAAAATAATAAAACATAAAAATAACTTTTAACACAATGATGCTGCAAATACTATCACAACTTACTCTGAAAAGGTTGGAAATGCTGTGATAAAATCTTCAGTAGCCAAAGAAGTTTTTCACTTAACACCATGTCTGAAGCAGAAATGGTGGTAATAACAATGGGAATTTTGGGAAGAAAAGGCTATTGCGGATGTGGCCTGAGAAGGCTGTGCACACCCAACACCAGGGAAGGATCTCTCTCTCAGGACTCTTGTTGACCATTCCTCACCAAGTTCCTCTCCAAATACAGTGTTCACTGCCTGCAAAGCCAGTAAATGGGCACAGTATTGCAGGCAAATGGAGAGGGCAGCACAATTCTCAATTAGAGTACATTTTGAGTAGGAACTATTTTATCTTCAAGATGGAGGGAAAAAACCAGTTGCTCCAGTGGCTGAGAAAATCATGAATTCTGCATGAGGAGCTCCAGTTAAGACGAAGAAAAGGTTATGAACTCCCTACCAGTGTCACGGACTCACAGTGCCTTCCAGGACACGCCTACACTGAGGCACCCACTTCTGGCAGCCACAAGATAGGTACATTGAACAGCATGATCTGGATCTCTTTCTTGGGTATGTTGGCTAAAACCTTGCTGAAAGCATGGGGAGAAATTAGTTCTGTGTTATAGTACAACAGCTCTTCCTAAAGGATGTGGGAGAAGTGGAAACTTGCTTTCCACAGATACTACTGGACAAAAAAAGAGGCATGGCTGCTAGAAGCGTACACAAACAGTTGAATCCATCTGGAAGAAGACATCCTCACGTATGTCCACAATCAGATGAAAAAACTCAAGGAAGAAAGAACAAAGGATACCTAGGAGTGACTGCAGACAGCCAATTATACAACAGCTTGCAACACAGCTGCAAAGATCAATACAACTTTGTGTTGCACGCACATATGCGTCTTGAGATAGTGCAGACTGGACATTTTAATGGTCCAATTTTATACAGTTCCCATATGATCCTACATGGAATACTACAGTCAGTTGAGCATCAGATTACCAGAACCATATGATGAAAACTAGGGAAATTTCAGAGCTGAGCAATGCTTTGTAATAGATTATTATTTAATTTTCTGTATAAACACATTTATAGCACATCTAAGAGCTCTCAGAGAAATGACTGTAAACAGCAGTCTGGTAGTACTTGCAATGTAAACACCAAGAATGGAGGGAACAAATTATAACTGTAGACACAGAAAAGTAATGCATCTAGTGAGAAAAAAAAATATTCTTGAACAAAAAGTATCAGGCTTTGGAATAACATCCTAAAAAGTATGAGGGACTCTTCATTGCATGAAAACCCATTAGCAGAACAGAAGACCAGATGACTTTAATAGGTTATTTCAAAAATACACTTCTCAGATCCTACCCTGTACTAGAGTTTTCTAACTATTGATTGGCATAAGGTGAAGCCTAAAGAAATTAAAGGCATTCACAAACACATGAAAGACTGTAATGAGGAACATGTCTGTATTTTTCTGTTCGGACTCCTTTGAGGCCTTGCTTGCCAGAAGAGTGCAGAGACACCTGAACTCCTGGCAGGAGGCGCAGGGCTAGCCCGAGGACCCAACAACAAAGCTGCATTAACCAGATATTCTGCAGTTTCTTCAGGCAAATAAGGAAGTTCCCAGCTTTGGAATTTTATTTTTTTTACAGTTTGAATTCCAATTTTTCATTGTTTTGCATCTTGTGAGTAAGAATTTCTCCAAGATCTGTTTCTTTCCCTGTCCTAGGTGGATGCAGCCTTAAGAAACACAGTAAGTCCCACAGACATCAGAAGCAGCGGGTGGAAATCAGTCAAGCAGTCCCTGCCTTCAGCCTATCAGCTGTCTAACTGTACCTGAAGAACTGACTTATCCAGTGCAGAGATTTATAGACTTTGTGTTATAAATTAACTGTGGGCACAGCAAAATACATTGCATTATCCACTTCATCTTCTGCAAAGACATGTTTCTGCAGAGGCAGAGAGACGCATTCACCTCTTGTCCAGCTGCATGGCTCTACTGTTTGCAGCAATTACTGCTTGCTTGCAGACTTCTCTAATCACTGAGCAGAGAGAAAAGAATTCTTCTAATTGCTGACTGGTTTTAGTTTCCCAAAATAGTTGACCTTCTTCCTTTTTGAAGAAAAAACTTTTCCCTGTTTCTCTGCCTGCCTCCCCACCCCCTTCCTACTAGCAGACACTAGAAGAGAGCTGTGTTTGTTTTCACGGTAAATGGGAGGCCAGGGCAGCGACAAGGCTGATCTCACAGTTTCCAGCTGTAATATCTGATTTCTTTACAACTGCACATATGCAAAACTCAGAAACTAAACTAGTCCGGTAAGAGCAATGCGTGTAAAAATCTCATAGGGAAAGAAAGAAAGAAAAAAAAAAAAAAGAAAGGTTTGAGCAGCAACAGCACGGTTCTCAACATGAAAGCAAATACTCAAGCTAAAAGACGATGGTTATTTGGGCCAAAACCACTGAACACTGCAGCCAAGCCCCTACGTCTACATACAGGGACATGTCAGATTTTCAAGCGTTGAAAGTTCAGGATTTTATAGTGAAACTAGACAAAGCTAGGCATTTTTAGGTCACCTGAAACTGTTCCTATAGGGCTCAGGAAAATAACTTCAAGGCCCACTTAGAAAGAAGAGAAAAAAAAAATCATTAAAAACTTTCCTTATCTTCCACTAACAGAGACAACTGCGTATCAGTCACTGTGACAATGCTGATTTGCTGCTTTGAAGTTAGTAATTTTAACACACAGACTTCTTGTCTTCAGCTTTATATTAACATTACTGATATTAAGTATTTACATTGATCACTTTCAGACATTAGAGGGTTTTTTCTATTTTTTTTTTTTATAGGACAATGAGAAGAATGACAGAAATGTATTCCAACAGGAAATCAAACTAGAGAGACAGGATTTTCAAAGTGATCAGTTAATTTTTTTAAGTAACGTTTTTAAGAACCCTAAAAAATGTCTGATCTTCTACTGGAGAAACTCAAAACTTCTCCAAACAGAAGAGCTGAAGTTTGAGGAGGAAATGGATTAAATATATTTCATTACTAGAATGTTTTTGACAGGATTGTCCAAAATGTTCAAATAATGGGCATCCAGAGGTAAAAAGCTGACACAATACTCACAGCCCTGGCAGTAATGTCATTATCTTTGCAGTCTTTATTAACTATATGTTCAAGGCACGAGGACTCATTTATTTATTTTTATTGTATTTTAATGGAAATTCTTCCCTTGTGTACAGACTTTCAAACTGAGATACACCAAGTAGCTCACTCTTCTGGAAGACTGTGAAATCCTTTCTTTTGCTCTCAGCCCAGCAGCAGGGAGCCCAGCTATCCTGGAGCCCCAAAAAGCTGAGCCCAAGCCTGCAGACTCACCGACGCAGATTTGGAAGCCCAGAGACCTCGAGGCTACAAGTGAGGCTCCTAGCTTCTTAACTATGGCAGCTTCCAAGCAGACTGGCAAGAGGCAGGCTGTGTTGCAGACAATTAAAGGGGTTTCCTTAAAAAGAGGCACATTTCCTCAGCAAGCCTTTTTCGCCTCTATTGGCAGATCAAAGCTGACACTTTGCAGTACACTTTGTTTCATCCTGTTCAGCTTTCTAACAGAAGATGTTTTGTGGTGAAAGGCTCTGGACAGCTCTAGCTGTCCATGTATTCTTACCTTAAAAACAACTTTTGTTTTTATTTCAAGCTCAGTGACACGGAAACGATCACTTGTGAACAGCATTGTAACTAGTGTGGTAAACCCTACTGTTACTCTGCAAGTTATCAGGCAAACCTGAGTTTTGTTCGTATTTCCCAGAGACCACCTGGACAGAGTTGGTGTGTGGTCCAAAACCTACTGATGAGAAGGTTCAGATGGCAGATATTAAGAGCTGGACCATTGCTGCGGACCTGGTGACCTGGGTATTTCCAGCCCTGGCATTAACTTCTCCAGAGCCTTTATTCACCAAGCACTTCAAGTCCGTGGGAGCTATTTCCACCCTTCCCTGGCATAGATGCTTGCAAATGAAATGACGATAGGAAGCACTCGCATTTCTTTCAAATCTCAGAAACCTTATTTCAATTTGAGTTTTGGAAAAGGCTTGGGAAGCACTAATTACTCCAGCTGGTTCATTCCAGGACAAGCACAGAGAGAAGAAAAACAAGGCTCTTTGCTTCTTGTTGCAAAGAGCAAAGCAGACCTGAAGCAGAAGCAAAGAGAAGCAGAGGTGCACAGTAAACCAGCCTTGGACATGCCTTAGCAAGAGGCTACAGCGAACTTCTTAATCCCTGTCAACCAGCCCCATTCTGACACCATAAAATAGAGCAATTTGGGGTGACTCTGAATTAGGCCAGTTGGAGGTAGCACACTAGTTGGGAACTGATGTTACACAGCCACGTTCGCTCTGATGTTGTGCCCTCTTTAGGGCAAACCATAGGAGACCATTGCCAAAGGTGCCCATTCTTTCACTCCCTGCCAGCAGTGTTTTCTCTGGGACAACGTAGCTCTCAATGAATTCTTTGTGCTTCCAGAGTAGCAATGTGGAGAGAATCCAGGATGAACCGTGTGCCTCAAATGTTGACCAAACACATTATTAATTTCCACAGTTAGCTCAGGGACCCCTCAGGCCCGGCATGCCTGGGAGCACGACAACCAAAGGACTTTTGCCCACAGGACTGTGCCAGCCTTGCGTATGTTACCAGAGTCGTTCCAGCTGTGCTCAGGTTAATCCAAGGAACTTGCTATTTTTTCCACAGTATGACAGACAGCCAGACAGATTGCAGCTAACAGACAATGCTTGTTCATCACATAATACTGAACATTAAAGATTGCTATGACTTAATATGTGTTTGCTCTGTAGAACATGCTTCTCCTGCATAATATTCGTATCAAATGACTTCTACACTAAGTTCCTACTTGTAGATTTTCTAGCATGATTCAGTAAATGATTTACTCAACCCCAGAACATGGCTATCCTTCTATGTATGCATTTAGCTATCTCTTTGGATGTTTACAGTTTATAATTTTTAATTAAAATTAATTGAAGTGCAGAGTTCAATATGCTATAGTTACTTTACAGAGTGTTATTCCATATATGGGATTTCAAGATGGTGATAAAAAGGAAAATAATCAGTTTATTTTGCTCACACTCCATCTATCCCAGTTTGGTCATATCTGAGAGTACTAAGGATTTCTAATGTAAGAGGTTTCATAGCTAACCTTTTCCTTATCCTTATCCCTCTTTTGGCCCCAGTCCTCTACCCAAAACACAATCCCCCACCCTGACAAAAAGTGCCCTTATGGATACAAATGCCTGCAGACAACTTTTTATTTGGCAGCTGTATAACATTATGGACTTATTATCCGTGAAAGAGTTCTACTTTCCTCAAACTGGAATTAAAGTGTATTAGGAAACCAAGAAAAATGTTGTTATTGCATATCACACTGGGTCAGGCAGCTTTAGAAAATCCCCAGAAGTAAAGGAGAAAACCATTCGCTTTTTTCCTGTACCATCAGTATCATCTGACCGACTGCTAATTGTACTGCTGAGGTTTTAAAGACCTCTATTCAGGTAAGTGCTGGCCAAAAAAACCCGCTCTCATTCATCAAAGCACAAGTACTTTCAAGAGTAGCCTAGTAACACAGAAAAGACTTGAAAATCCTCAAAGTCTAGCCACCTATGGAGTGAAAAAATGTCAAAGAATCACTTTTGTAAATGCTTAAGACAACTGCTACTGAGTGGTAAATACAAAATACTGTTTAATTGCAATTTTCAAAAATTCTTCCTGCTTTCAGTCATTATATGTCTGTCCCTCTGATGGAAATGGGAATTCTTTCAGTTTTCAAGCCTGTGCTCTCCTTTCATTGCAATGAGGACCTAATTCAGAGCTTTAAACTGTGTTCTGCAATGCATAATTAATCTGGCTTCATAGAGACCTGGACAAAAGACCCCATTCAATCTTCAGCTCCTTCCCCCTGAGATATTGTTATTTCTAAAAACTCCTGCCAGCTGGGCTGGAGGGAAATCTCAGCACTGTGGGAGAATGAACAAACTACAGGCCTCCGAGGGATTTGAAGTAACTATCTGACTAAATTGGATTAGAAAGTAAAGAAGGGGAGGGGAAAGAGGGCTTATTCTGAAGTCTACAAAAGCTCATAAAAAATTCTTAGAAGATTTTCATATGGTGAAGGGGAGAGCAATATGGAAGTTTTTATAACAAAACGGAGAAAGAATTTTAAAACATGCATGAGCCAATACACTCGGGGATGTTTGGAGGGATTACTGCTGGTATTATTTCAGGAAAACTGTTGTGTCTGCCTTGGAGCTTTGAAACGGCATTTCTCTGTGAAATCTGGGCTGCCCTGCAAACCAAAATAGTCATACTTTCCTCCCAGGTATTTGATACGTCTCCTGTTTGAACCTATAATGTAGCATAACCATAAGTTGCTTTAAATTTCCTCCTAAGCACGTTGCAATTAAAAGCCTCTGCCCAGAAGGATTTCAAAGGGTTACGAAAAAACAAATTCAGTCTTGTTAAGAAAGCCAGCACCCTGCTTTCATTCCCCACAAGCTCATTCTCCAAAGTGTGTCTGTGACGCTGCCCAGATCACCTGGCCACCTCTCACGCATTTCAAAATATTTTTAGCAGGCACGCACATACTTGGGAATATTGCCCCATTTACCACCAGACTTTTTGGAAGACAAGGTGGAAAAACCTCACGGCCCCATTGGGAAAGTGGGTGGCTGGGGGAAAAAGATGCTTTGGGCTCTCTGCCTCCTCTGCCCCGCTCTGCCATTCCCCGCTGATGCAGCCCTGCTGCTCACAGGCTCCCCAGTCCTGCAGCACTGATGCTGTAGTTGAATGAGGTTATGTGGGTGTAGCCCAGGACAAAACTTGGCTCCCAGGCATCAGAAATATTTTCAGAAGCCAGATCTTTTAGCCACTCTAACCAACCCTCCCCATATTTCAACAGACAGCACTTATGACAGCAATGACAAGGACAGACTACTTTATAGGTTTTTACATTTTACAGAAAGAAATTATATAAATGCCTCAAGAAAAGCCAGCACCCTCACTTAAAAACCTTCTGCTGGCACCATCAGAAATATAAAAAGGAAAAGTCATAGTAAGATTCTGATAACGGGACCAGCTTCCTCCCCTTTCCCCCTGCCTGTGCCTGCCCATCGTGCAGGTAAGGCTGCGCTGCCCAGGCTGCTGCTCGCGGGACACGCTGCCAGGGCAAAGAGTTAAAAGCACCCACACAATCAATACACTAACTGCTCCACTGTCAAAAGAAATGAAAACATTCCCTAAAAGTTGGTCTACTTAGGACTCAAGTGTTGTTACAGAGTGAAAACCGGGGTAGTTTTCAGAGGTCTGGCATGCGCTTGAAGAGACCAGCATGCACAATGAAAAACGCACCCTACTGGACAACGCATCTGTGTAAAGATGGGCACACAAAAATTACAATCCATCAGAACAACCCGAGTCAAAGATCCCATTTGTGTTTTTTCATTATCATCATTTGCTGTTTCTAGACCTATTATCACGGAATAATTTTCTATAATCTCCCTTTGCCCTGAGGAGGAAGTCCATGGGGGAGGGCAGGGGANAAGAAACACTTGTATGTAACTTAGCAACAGCAACAACAACAAAAGTACTGGTAGCTCATATTCCAGACAAGCAGAGAAATGTTTAAAACATTAACTTGTTATACAAAATCCATACAGCCGTTTTCCAATTCCTTTAATTCCTGGGGTGCAGGAAAAGCAAGCCGACACCACCACACTTTCTTTCCCAACCAATATAATGAGCCACTTGTAATAAGAATTACACATAGTCCAAAATTGTCAGAGGTTGTCAAATCTATGTTGAGGCATCACATCAAAAATCCTTACTTACAACAGTAATCTAACAACTCTGAATAACCCTGTGGCATTTCTCAAAAGGGACAACTAAAGGTTTCACATCTGTGAAAGAGAAAACCTGGTGGAGAAAAAAAAACAGTCTCATGACATTCAGCTAAACAGATCCTGGGTAATGCCAACACATAAGAAAAAGAACTGCCTAAATTAGTGCTGACTTTTCTCAACTGAACGACAATCTCTACCGTCACTCAGTGGACCTAATGGTGCAGGAAGAGTATTAGACATGTCCTCTCTATTGAAAACACCTATTTCAAGGCATTCTACCCAAAACTGGCGGCGGAGACTGTGATGAGTGAAGGACAGACAGTCCCACTCAAGGCAACAAAAGTCAGGGTTACACCCCATCCCCACACTCTGGAGTCTTGCATTGCACTGCTGTAAGCACAAGACCACACAGAGGATCACCTGGCAGATGACGCTTTCCCCACTGGCTGCTTAGACACAGTACCCTGCCATGGTCAGGTCCTTTCCTAGCCATGCACAAACAGCCTTCCTCATTCCCACCCTGACCTATCTCCTCCAGCCCACCCACGATGCTGGCTGGCACTACGTGGGGAGCCTCATCCTGGCTGTTGCAGGAGTCCTGCAGCACACCCGCGACCAAAGCAGAGCCAGAGCAATCATTATGGGTGTGTAGGCAAAACTCAAATCTGTCACTTCAAGGAAGACAAAATAATTCATTCTCCCTGTGAGGATGACAGGAGCCCAGCAGCGGCACTGGGCAGGTGATGGAGGGAGGAAGAGGGGAGCCTGGCTAGGCTACGTCTGGTTTCTGCAGAGAAGCTGAGGCTCGCTCCTGCTGCAAGGAAAGGGAAAGGGTGGGTTTGGAAAGCGAAGCAGGAGAGACTGGGGTTTGCTGTCCCTACTGCTGTGTGAGGTGCGGAGAGGGCATGGAGCAGAGCTGTCTGCCTCCTGAGGAAGAAGGTCCTTGCCCCCTGCCACACCTCTGCACAGAGAGGGAGTGGGACACAAATAAAGCCTTTCATTCATACAACTCCAAGAGTATTTCTCCCTTAGAGCAGAAAACCAAGGCATGACAAGAAGCAGGATTTGTCCCATATTACAGAAAGGGTCAAAGAGGAACCTGAAAGTTTTGGACACAACTTCTCCATCCACATGCACCTGTGTAAACTTGGGAGGCTAAACGGACACCCTGCTGCTCACCCTGCACCCAGTCCTACCTGCTGCTCAGCCCAGCCCCAGCCCCACTGCTCACCCTGCACCCGCAGTCTGCCAGCTGACTCACACTGCAGTTGCTCCCTACTTGCTCCACTTACACGCACACGATCATCTGTGCATACATATTCAATCCAACAGCTGAAGCAGATCAGCCAAATAATCACAACAGCAATCTGACTCACTTTGAACGACATGAGTGAAAAGCCCTAGCCCAGCCCAGCCCAGCCCCATGGGGCCAGTGGTGCTGCAGGCACAGTGGCCGCCTCCACCACCCCCAGCCACAGTCAGCTATCCCAAGGGCTCTCATCCAGCCTCATCTTTCCCCACAGCCCTGATATTTTAAAATTTCATCCTACATAAACATGAGGGGAAATTTTAACTCTGTTAGCTCTGTGTCAGCTGCCAGATTGAGAATCCACAAAAGTCTCTTAAAAAGGGGTGAGTGAATATCAAAAGGGGAAGCAGGGCTCTTCAGCAACCACTTTTGTCTGCTATGGGGCATTTCAGCTCCACTCCTCAAAATCTGCAGTCTGCCTCATCTCATAGAAACAGGTCATTAACTTCCTTTTTCTTAATGCTTACTCCATGTTTTTAAAGTGTACTCAAATAACTCTGAGACAATTTAGTTCCTTGTTTTTCCCTCTCTTCCTCAAAACCTTGGGCTTCAATTGAGAGTAATCCCCAGGACAAAATAAGAGTACAACTCAAAAGGGCCCAAGATCAAGGAAAAATTGAGGAATAAAACAAAGGCCAAATTTTCCTGTCACTTACTATGATATCACCTTGGATTTACACTGCAAAAATGTTGAGAAATTGGACCATTACATTCTCAAAAGGAGGCAGCAGTCTGTCTTCAATAGGTCTGCCACACAGATCTAAACAGCCAAACAAATTTCCATAGAGGGACTCTCACAGCATGAAATGCAGGCACAGAAATACTCCAGAGCAGACCTGGTTATAGTCCCCAAGTCCATCCTCAGGAGCACACTACTGAGCATGCATTCTGTGTAACCCCTCTTGTTTTCAGCTGTCTCCTTCGCAATTCGCAAACTGCACTGTCCCACCTATACGATCTTGTCCTAATCTCCCTGTTGAAATGTAATCCTTACAAATTTTGAGTCTAGGAAATGCAGGTACCCAATGTTTTCAAGAGGGCCTAAACTGGGCATCAAAACCCCCAAATATTGCTTAAATGGAATTAAAAAAATGAATATGAGGCTTCTCATTCAGCTATAACATTTAATTGTGCATAGGAAATAACTTAGGATAGAAATTGCCAACTTTAAAGTTCAACAAATCTTGCCGAAGTCAGCAATATAGTCTTGCATTTTAAGCATAAAGAATAAAGCTCTATAGAAAGCAAAACAAGAAGATAGTGATGTAAATGTAACAATGGTTCAAATTTTGGGCAAACGCGTCCTTAAAAATTTCTCGGTTTTACAAGTGTATTCTTGTCCAGTATTATAGCAATTAGATCCAGAAGAAATATTTTGGCTTCTCAGCTTTAATAAAGAAGACATCACAGAAACTCTCAAGAGAGCAGAGACCCGAGCAGAGTCACACATACCACACTGAGGTCAGAAGGTTTCCATTTGCTTAACTCTGTTAGCCTAGGCAGAACAACCTGGAGTAGCATTGCTTTGTGCCCAGTCTAGGATGTCCCACGCAACCCATGCCACACCAAAACCAAAGTAAAACATAGTTAGTCCTTGTATTATCAGAAACACATCTCTCTAAAGAAATTCATAGGAAGCATTTTAAATGAAACAAGGAGAGGAGATGGAATCCAATGACGAGCAAATCCATTTGATCAAACATCGAACAAAACATTAACAGCATCCAAATTCCGTTTTATCCCAGGGCACATTCTTCAGATTACATAAAGATATTACATATACCTATATTTCAGCATGGATTATTGACAGATCACAGCCCTAAAATGCAGGCTAGACCTCTTCTGCTTATGCTGTAAAAATACCCTGTGGCTTTGCTTAATAACAGTTGTGAAGAGCACAAAAATAGTCAGGGGAAAGAGCTGGGAGCAGGATGTACTCTCTCCTGGTGTACAGCTTGGTACACGTTCCACCAAACTGTGGCTCAGGGAGCTAATGGATAATGACAGACACACACACATGCTCTCCTTCCCACCCAGGTGGTATTTTTCTTTTTCTAACCCCCCTTTCTCTGAGTTTCAGGGAAGTTTGACAGAGCCACCGAGTGTCACACAGGATGCTTAGGAGCTGGCAGGCTCTGGCCTGAATTTTACCCTCTGACCACAAAGTACAGTGCAGTTTAAAGCTTAGGTTAAAATTTTTGTTATTGAGAGGTCATTACAGGTGGGGGACATGAGATTGGGAGCATGTAACACAGCCAAGCCTCAGTTCCTCCAACATGACACATCTGAGGCAGACCTGGCAGCAAGCCCTTACCACTCTGCAAGACAAGAGGAAGGGCTGTGGGAGCTGTGGGGGCACCAGTCTCTGTGCTTTGGTCAGCAGGCACATCCCCCGCCCTGCTGCTATCTAGGCACCCCGCAGTCACTACAGCCTTAGCGATCAGTTGGTTCAAAGACCACCTCAGTTGCATGGGCTGCTCAATGCACTTATGCAAAGCACTGTATGAACCCATGGTTTAATGACTGCAGCTATAGAGGCATTAGCCTTTCTCCAAGCAATTTGTGGCACCTACTGCCACAGAGACAGCCACCAAAATACTTAAAGAAAAGCTATAATGTAAGCTGAGCCATTGTATGCTATTCCAGAGATGTAGAAACAGCAAATTTCAAAATGCCTTTAAATGGCAAATTTTAAAATGCCTTTTTCTAGTAGATATTTGTTTTATCCAGCTAACAGGTTTTATTTCAAATGCTGACTTGTAATCAGTGCTAAAAGCATACATCTTCCTCATTTCTTCACCAAATCTGAGCTGAGGGACTAGCACTACAAGAAACCCCACCAAAACAGAAGCTATTTTGTCCTCTGGCACCACGAAGCCACAGTGCGAGTCTCCTCCCATGTATACCAGGACCAATTTCTTGGATGCCACACTCATGTAACTCAGACTGAAAAAGAACTGGCTAACTACTAGTGGAAGGGAGGTGCCTGTGCTTTCTCTTCTCAGACATTTTAAGAAAAACCAAACCAAAACAAAACCAACAAAACACCCACCCCAAGGTTGTGAAGGTTATTGGGGTCAGAAAGCCATGTAATGAATGACACTTTAAAATAAAAAGCTATCTACCTGGTATTTTGAGTGCCTTGGTAGATTTAATTCCCTTTTCAAGCATCCTTAAAAAGTGAATTAGGAAATGGGAGATTAGAGTGCAGTTGGCATAGGAAGAAAAAAGAAAACAAAACAAAATCAACCACTCATCTGCTATTGAAACATCTAATCTAAACCTTTTTATCATTTAAAAATAGAAACTGTTTCTAAGACTATGTGTGCTTTAATCAGCATGCAAGAAACAAGCCATTAATTAAAAGTTCAAAATAAAGGTTTAAACTCAAACATAGTTTTGCAACTGCAGCTCTAGCCACATTACAAAATTCCTTTCACACAATGCACATAGCATCCTTTGAGACTTAATGACATTCTGCAGCTGGGGTAGTATGAATCTGAGTTCTTTCTGTTCGGAGTTATTTACTTCTACAAGAAAATTCCCCATGGCAACCGGCCAAAGGGGCTTGTCTCCTTAGTGTGTGAAATGTGAGCAGATACAAACTTGATACCATATTTCATCCCCTTACTTTCCCTCGTGTGTGCATTCCTAACTGTAAATTAAGGGGTGGCACTGACCATTCTGGGGTGGCAGGAAGCAGGTTATTCAGAAAGATGGGAAGGGGCGGAGGAAAAACAATAACGCAATGCTTCAAGGCAGTTTCTGAAACTATAGTGAGATTCCTCTCACCCATAATCAAGACAAGCTGAAATTGTGCAACAGCTGATTCCCTTCTAAAAAATGTGACATTCTTCCTTTTATTGACCTTTTAGAGATGCATTTATCATCTAAACAGAAATCAGTAGAAATTTGTCAATACTTGATAATGGATGTCTATACTTGCAGCAGCACCCTTCTCATGTGCAGTCTCTTTTCAGGAACGCAAGTTGGTTTTTTTTCCTGTGTGGAGGGTCCACAAAACCACAAAATACTTCTGCAGCACAGTTTGCCAAAGCTGATTATGAAAGAGGCAATTTGGAACATGGAGCCTCAAGCTGGACTTCAGAAAACAAGAGGCACCTGGGAAATGTGCAACTCACAGAGACTCTAAATACACTCTGGCAAAACCAAAATTCCCCTAAGGACCTCAGTCAGACAAGGGTGAAGCAGTGACCTTGAACCCATCTTTACCCTTCTTGGAGCTGATCTGCTTATATAATGCATCTGCTGTTTTAGCTAAGGGTTACCATCAATGCACTCGCTTCCTTTTGCATCCTGGTTTTCACTCCAATTCCTGAATGCACAGTTATGTGTAGTAGTGACACCAGTAAAACTCAGTTAAAAGATGTCTAGTTAACAAGGTACATTTTCCAAGAAACCCTGAAAGAGTCTCAAAACATTGCTATTGACTTCTAAGAACACTCTGCAATCTGCCATAGTTAGGGGACTATGTCTAGCTATTGTGTCCCACATGCTATCTGGAGAAGTTCAGGCTTCAGGCTGCCCTGGAGAGAATTCTGTGATTCCTTCTGGCCTATGGGGTAGAGATACCCTTCCAATTTTATTTGTAGACCCAAAAAATGTCAATGACATAGGTGCAATAACATTTTAATTAATTTCACTTGAAATGAGGGTGTCTTATTTGAAGTTTCAAGCAACAAGACTGAAACCAAAATTCTGACAGTCCAACCACAGTTTGCTTGTTGCTATTTGTGATTAAGAAACAAGCAGGATCAAAGACTTTTACTGTTCTGTGTGCTCTCCATGGACTGCAGAGGGATCAACCACGGGTGAAGAGGGCTCTTCCTGTCAAGGGGACCTTACAGCAGCAGCTGTGCTCACACCTCTGTTCCCCACAGGAGCTGGAGTCTTGTTCAGACTGGCTGCAGGGAGAGGCATTCCAGGGCAGGAGAGCTGAGCTGGGCAAGTACAATGTGTATCCACCAATCCCAACCTGCAAAACACTCCCCAAGGATCACGCTAGCCCAAGCAAGTGAGAACAGATTAGTCTGTACAAAAATCATGCCAGAAAAACTATCAGTGTAGCCAGCTTTAGTCAAAACGTTTGCAAAGCTTAGTGATTCAATTCTCATTTAAATAAATGGAAAATTAGGCTGGAAGTTTTGAAGAGAAACCCAGGAAGCTGTTACCAACAAAAGGAATCAACAGGCCAAATTCTGAAGATTTTCCTCTGCCTGTGCTAAGGCCTGCTGTATAAAATCTCCCATTAACATCTGTGTGACAGCCACTGGATCTGTGAGATGTAACAATCAAACATGAATGTGATTAAAGCCTGGTTGGCCGGGGTTTGTGACAGAAATAGAAATGCAAATGTCAAATAGTGAATGGCAAATTAGAGCTCCCAGATTATTTTTATCATTTCAGTAGTTCTCTGCAAAACACAAAAACAAGTGATGTAAGCATTTAAGAGGCTCAAACGGTAAAGTCTTTTGGTACTGCCTGAGAAGAGTTAGATACATGCAGTCCCTTAGGTTTCTAGGAGGATACTGCTGAAGTAACTGCTCACTAGTGAGAAGAAGGATTAACTATCAGCTGACAAATGAAAGGAAGAGATTTTGAGACTGTTCAGGGAAGAGAGGAAGCTTTAAGTGCAGTTTCATTCTTGAGAGAGAATGGAGGCAGGTGATGGAGAAGATTTTTATAGCACCTTCCAAAATAGGTGGCAAGGAAGAAGAAGAAGGGGAAAATTATTTTCTCTTCTCTCTGGGAAACCAAGCAGCAATGCAAAGGTCTGAGATCCTAGGAACAGCATGAAAGAGGACATTTGGTCCGGGGTATCTGTAGTTCTACCTTACCCCGCACAGCAGTGTGGCAAGAGGTGTCACACACTGTTTTGGTCTTGCCAGCAGTGCATTAAGGGTGTGCCATAAGATTTGTTTATTCTGAGGGGAGAGAAAGGACTGCTGCATTTTGTGTAGCCTGGTAAACATGCTGAGCAGAGAGATGATTATCCAGCATCCTCTCTTAGACTTACCCAGGGAGCAAAGGCAAGGATCTAGCAGTGAACACAGGCCCTCAGCTCACTGCCAGAAGCTGGGCAGCCTGGGCTTTCCATAGCCATCCTCTTCCAGTTGCAGCAGTGCCATCTGAGGAGGCCACAGGCTCTCACACAGCGTCAGTTACTCATCACTTCCCTTCTGCCTCCTCAGATCTGCTGGATGATGAGCTGCTTCGCTGGTCATCCCCAGCCTGTTTCATTTAAAAGCCCAGATAATT
Organism: Pandion haliaetus; assembly: GCA_013401275.1. Taxonomy (NCBI): domain Eukaryota; kingdom Metazoa; phylum Chordata; class Aves; order Accipitriformes; family Pandionidae; genus Pandion; species Pandion haliaetus. The sequence continues at coordinate 19,137 of VYZV01040416.1, forward strand.
CAAGCAATTTAAATGTTGGTCTGTGCCAACCCAGCCCATTTTGACTGAAATTGGGAATTAGGAGTTGTATCAAGAGACTCACAACTGACAGCACGAAGTTTGTAGCCTTCAGTAGAGGTTAGTCACTGTAATTGGTACAGGGTACAGAAATGTTAAATCTCTTCAGCCATTTCAGCTGCTGCCATGAAAGCACTTGCACATATTCAGCTGCAGGGGCTACTTTAACAAATATCATCTAGCCGCACTCCAGAAGTGAACCTCAGATGAAAGCCAGCAAAGCACTACATAACTGCTGTTGGCTCTGAAACATTTCCAACCCAGACCCTCCTGCTTCCTTGGCTGGGAAGAAAGAGATTGTAGTAGTTACTCCACCACTTTAAACCTGAAGAGGTCTTAACTGGCCAACTGGGACCCAATTCTTCTCCTTTGCAATAGCAAAAAGGGTCAGAAGAGAGTAAAAAGAACCTGCTGGGAGACTGGGGGGAGAAGAGCGGAGTGGTATGTATGTGGAAGAGTTCTGCGTCAGTGTCTAAGCAGCATCTCTTGAAGGAACAGCATAGTGTAACAGTTCAGAAAAGGGCAGGCTTATAGGAATTTACGTGATCTCACAAGCTGCAATAATAGAAGAACATTTTGAAAGAAAAAAAAAAAGACGGAATTAGGGACAGACAAATTGTTCATCAGCTCTAAAACAAGAATTTGGCAATACTATATCAACTGTTTCATATAATTTCAAAATAGATGGTTTTGGTTTACTTTCCTCTTTTCAAAGATTTTTTTTTTTCCCCCTCCCCTAGCACCATTACCCAAGTTCACACAAGAGGGCAAAACAGCTAACAAAGGGAAAAATCACAAAAATTAGCTGAAGTTCAAAAGGCAGTTACTGTATTAGAACATGATTTTGGCATTCTATTAAAGGGACCTGCTTCACACAAATCCTAAGATGGCACAGGTTGGCACTACTGCATTTGTGTCAGGACAGCTGCTTTGATTCACAGTACCTGAAGATCTGTTCCAACTGCTCTTAGGCTCAGACCCTGTGGGTCCTGTCTGTAGTGCTGAGATGAATCAGATACATTCTTTTTAAATACTGAGCTTTTGAGAAAACTGATCAGTAGTCAGCTTTTTCAAAACAGCTTTCATGTTTTAAAGAGCTCTCTGTTTGGGGAAGGGGGGGACTGTTGGTTTTGGGTATTGTTTTTTTAATAGTGAATTTTCTAAACGAGTTGGCACTTGGAGGTTGGGTAGCATGAGCTTACTAAAAAGCACTCCCTGTAGATGCACTGTCTGAAGAAAGTATCAGGTACCATAGCATATATTCTCAAATTTACTTAATATACAGGTTCATTTTCTCCGTTTACTTTACAAAGGGCTTTGAAAATACCATGCAGCAACTAGGATTCTACAACTGCCTTAAACAATCCAACTCAATGTACTAAATGCACGCTAGTTGTCCCAGTGACTTATACACAATAAGCCTTAGCCCTGCCTAAGTTCACAACAGTCACTGTAAGAGCCTGTGTACCATCCTCCCAGTGCAGCTTTCTGTCCCCACGCTTCACTCCCATTCACCACCCCAGTGCATCCTTTGACTTCCTGTTCCTAACAGCCTGTGCTTCCCATTCACTCCAGTACTTAGATATGTGATGATGGAGGACAAAGCTGCTAATGGTCTCCAGAACAGGGAAGCCACTGTTCTTTACCAGGCAAAGCAGGAAAGTGCCGTTCCAGAGCGGTGAAGACTCAGATTCAAAGCAAACTTTTACAACTCCACAACGGCAGCTGCCAGGTGTCTGCAACCTGGGAAAATCAGGCCACAGGGCAGGACTCTTGAGAGCATTTTCATTTCAAAGGGGATGAGGCACTGAAACCCCCACTCCTGCTCACTGAGGTGAGCCCAGCCCCTCAGAGGTATCCCTTGGTGGGCACATCTTCCAATAACTCCACTCAAGCTCACCACAATTTTGCACTCAGACTCTACCACCTTAGCATGAGTTAGGCCTGTCTAGACAAACATGCACACTGAAGTGTGAGCAACCCCTTCTTATGACCTCCATGGCTAACAGATTCAGCAAAGATAAAAAGCTAAAGGTCCTTTGAAGAGCTTTCACTTCCATTTATTAACCACTAGAGTCATACTGAATAAGGAATCTTGCCTTCATTATACTTCATTTTTAAATTATAAGAAAAAGAACAAACCTTGAGTGTGACATATTCTTTACTCTAGTCTTTTGCTTCTAGGGAACAGAACGTGGAATCATTTTTGTGTAATTTTCACTCTTGTTGATACTATCAGTTGACATTTATACTATTGAGATCCGTATTATCATCCATGAACGTGGCACCTCAGCAACTCATCCCAGATGAGCTGGCAGTCAAATCGGAGCTGAGACTCTTGTCTCAGCAACATCCCACCAAACAGCTCTCAGATGTGAGAAACCTACAGAGACACAGAAGAGGGGATTCTCCTAAATTGCCCTTGAGAAGTGCATTGGAGTTTAGGCATTCCCCTACTCCTGCTGTCCTTTGCTGGACTTTTTTCAAAACAATCTGCCAAATTTTACCCTGAGAAGGACGCTAGTATTGACAGGAGATCTCAAGCAACATCAAGTTGCTGAGAAATCAGTAGAGATGTCTCTCTGCAGCGCAAGAGCTTCCTTTCTCACCCCTTTCGTAGTAGTCTCAGACAGCACTCAGCTGTAGTAGGATTTCTGAGCGTTTCAATTCTCATTCCCACATGCAGCACAGGAGTGCCTATAGAGCCAATAGAACTTGGGCCAAACCACTAAGAGTTTTCTTCTTTATTAATATACACTTGACCACATACTGCTGGGCAAGGCATGTAATCAGCATTGCTTGTATCAGCTTACCGAAAAGACCACAGCCTTGTAAACTGTGAAGTTTCTTCTTGCATGGAATTGGGAAGGAAAGGAACTTCTGCTGATGTTGTGCTAAGTAGAATTTTTTTTTCCAAAAAAGGAAGTCTCCTCATAATAGTAACATTGTTGGATGCATTTACCACTGAGCTCATCAAGGCACTTGCTTTTCTTTTTTATGTTATTTGTATATTTCACCACAATTATGTTCGCAGTTGAGCAAACATCATTCCAGCTTTGAGGGAGCAGGTTAAAAATATTGTCTCCTGCTCAAAAAAATGTTCTGCTCATTTGGAACAAGTCTATGCTACAGGTCTCCAGCACTTCATACCCACTGATCTCAAAGCACTTCTCAGAATGAGAGCATATGCAAGTTCACAACTTTTCTTCTGAATAGATAATCAGTTTTAGAGATGAGGAAGTATCTACCATTATTTTCAAAATTGGAAGCCTAGAGTTAGACTTCTAAGCTTATTGTTTGCTTTTCCAGAGATAGAAAACTTCTATTATCCATTTTCAGAAATGGATATTCAACATCTCTGAAATTCAGCAGTTCTTTTTAGGTATTAAAGGTTAGTTTGAAAATATTGACACTGATATTTTTCAGATTAACTCAAAGTCCTCCAGCTAAATGAAAAGATCATTTAGCTACAAGTTCTTTATTTAAGCATAAACAAAAATGTTTTCCTAAGTATTTATTCATGTCTACAGATATACATTAATGGTTTGCACAGATAAGATGGAGACCAGTTATCACTCTGCACAACTGAATGCGCGGCAAGAAGTATAAAAAGAAAGATCCCCCAGAAGAAGGAAGATGATCCACAGACACACACATTTTCAGGAGAGGGACCAAGGACAGTGGTACCTACCCCCATTGCTCCCCCCATCCAACCAGTCCCAAAGATCATTCTCCCTAACAAAGCCCTTTACTGAAGCTAATAAATTTCTGAGACTTAAGAGAAAATACAGCATAACAATCTCATTCTGGGGATGTTCTTATTCTGGATAAAAGGAGTTTCATCTAATTAAAGTCTAGCTTAAATTTCCTTACAAGAGGAGACTTCAAATGATTTATCAAAATTCTGCTTCAGGTATCAGAGTAGCAACCGCACTGTTACAATCCCAATCCCACAAATTATATAAGTATCAGCTCAATGTATAAACCTGACCTTTCATCTTATTGTTCCAATACAGATTGTTCCAGTTGGGCTGCTTCCTGAACTTCAGGGCTTGGAAGAAGTAAAGAGCTGAAAAACAGCCTGAGCATATGCAATGTACTTCACTTGCCTCATAAACACTGTGCTTCTAGACATTAGCTAAATTGCATTTGAGTACAATACTCTGGTAAGCAAACGCGATGCAATGTTCCCATATGTAATATTCACTCTAAGACGGATATTAAAAAACATATCTCTTAGCACCATGAGAAGGCAGAGCTATATCCCATGCCAGACTGGCTGGATACAGAAGTTTAACATTATGTTGGTGGACATATCTAGATCTATGATTTAGCCCAATATATAGGAACATTTTAGCAGGAAAATGAACAAGGTAGGGAGATAAATAGTTTGCAGAAATGCAATTTAACTTTCTCCCGAGTCCACAGCACCTTCCGAATCAAGTTTTGGTATGAGACAGTATCCACAGTAAATAGAACAAATGAGTATTTTTTCACGTGATAAAAGATCAGAAATTGCTGACTGCATAGAAGCATTCATTGCCCCCTGGAAGATCACCAGGATGGCCAGGAAATGCCAAATCTGGGGAAAAAGCTCAGCCTTCCATCATGATCCTGCAATAATACAGATCTATACTTGCCATCTGCAAGGATTCCATGTCTAAATGCATCAACCCACTGTACTCTTGTGAGCACAAGCAACAGTTTTCCTTTGTCTACTTGTTTGTTTAAATGCTAGACTATAAAATAAAAAAGATTCAAGGCTCACACTTGTTTTCTGCTTTCTGATGGAAACTCTTTAATAATTTGCAATCTTAAATAGTACACAAGAGTATAGTAAAGTACAAGGAGATAAAAGTTCCGGCATAACAAAAGCAGGATGTGTGGAAAATATAAACAACTCGATTCAGTAAGCATGCAAGGGATTGAGGCCTGTTTGTCACCAGATCTCCCCCAGACTTCCCCCTGGAGTGAAACTCAAGAAGCATGCATGGACGAAAGCATGTCAGGACTTGGTGGGGAAGCCAATACAAGAATAGCTGCGGTAGTAACAGTGTTCCACATTCATGAAGATCTTGGGTTACCAAGTTAAATTCAGCTCTGAGACTCACCCTTGTGCATTCTTAACCCCTTCACTGCAGGATGCCTTCATATGGGGCGGTGCAAGGGGTGCGGAGAGGGTACGCTAGGAAAGCTCAGGAAGGGCTATTTCTTCTGGCTGACAGTGATATATACACTACCACTCATATTTAATCTTTTCATAAATTTAAAAAGTCTTGTTTAAGAGGTAATGGATATTGCTGTGGTTATAGTCTTTTACCATTAAACCATATTGATGTGATTAAGACAGCTGTTTTCCTCATATACTAAGGCATAAAACCTACTCATCTCAGTCTTCCCAAATGCAAAATTAAAATAATAATACAAAAATGCTTAGTTATACTGCTTCCAGGTTATTTTTTTGAAAGTTTTCACTTCCTTCAGCTAATAAATGGCATCATTTGAGGTAATGGCTTTCTTTTCCAGTTTGCAAATGCTGAGTTAGCTGCTGTGCTAACAGACAGGCAGCTATGATTTTCTTATCTTTCTGAATCATAATATTACAAAACTATTATTTCAGGGTTTCCAGTTTTACACTAACTGGAACCTCTAATCTTCCCTTTCAACAATATAATAGTGCAAACAATACTGAGGAAAGAACATTCTCTCACCAACACATCTCATCAAATTTCTCATTTTAAAATGATGAATTAAATAAAAGATAAATTAAATAAGACCTTTTAATGAATGCTTGACTGTGTGCATTTAACTGTGTTTAAAAAACTTTCTTTTTGTACTTGTGCAAGAAGCAGATGTAGCGTAGCATTTGAAAAATGCCTCGGACTTCTTTTTTCCCCCAAAACGATCAGCAAGAAGTAGAGGACATATTGCAACAAAGCCTACTGACATGATAGTCAGGTTCAAAACCTATTAAAGGGTCAAATTTCAGCTATGTTTCTATCAAAACTCAACAGAGGCTTGCTCCATTCTTTTGTGATCATTCTGTCAGCATCAATGCCTCATCTGTAACATGCGGATCCATAAATAGTTCCCTCGGGTAAGTGACAAACATGCATTAAAAGGGGACATGTAAGTATCAAGACAGTAAAACTCACGGTAAGTACAGAGACTTGTGGTCCACTGAGTAGGATACAGAATTAAGGTTTATGCCAGATAACTTGAAAAAATAGAGAGCATCAAAAGCTCCTTTGGTCTGAACTTGTGGCTTCTTAGCAAAAGGGTGGGTGTTGGTGCACCTTCCTCCCTCCAAACAGCTTTTCTACGGCTGCAGAGGGAAAAGTCCTGTTTATAGACTGAAAGCTGCACCATGTACAAGAGCTGGCAAGGCCAGCTCAATCCTAGCAGCAGTCAGTCCTTCCTTACTCAGATCCAAGCACTCGGGTTGAATCCCGCTCTGAACTCTTCACCTCCTCTCCAGCACGCTTCCCCTCTAAATATAAACTGCACTGCTGATATGACTGCAGCTGGCATTAATCTTTTCAGATGTTTTCCATGTTGTCCTTGGTTTTGTTTACTATGTTAAATCAGAGGAAATTCTGATTTAAGCAGCAAAGAAATGGCAAAAATATATGTGGATGAAAAGAAAAAATAGATTAAAAAAAACATAGGATCCAAAAGGTGGGTGTAGGGAGGCAGGAAGAGAGATTCATAGAAAGCAAGCGATCTGATGAGCCCCAAGTAAGCTGAGCTAGTAATGCTAATCTGAAAAATTAAATATCCTGCAAGTGTTAGAACCTCTTTCATCTGTAATTCTAATAGAAACAAAACTGTACACTGCGAACAAACATCTTTGCACCAGAGATCTTTGTACTTCATTAAACATTAACAAACCATTCAGAGCTGAAGATCCCCTGGTATTTGAGCAGCTAGAGAACGAACCTACAGAAGAAGAATTGCAGACAGCAATTGTCTGCAGCTTCTGTCATTCAGTGGAGGTATACAAACTTCAGCTCAAGTCTGTGTACACAGTGTGGGACTACATAAAAATCTCAAAATTACAAGTCTTTTTAAGAACTCACAGCAAATTGCAAAGCTAGTATGCATAAAAGCAGGAAAGCATTATGAACCCTAACAGAGGAACTTTATCTCATGCTATTAGATCTCTAGCTTCTTCATGAAAACAGGAGTAAAGAGAGAGCAATAAAAGGCTGCTTCTTTCCCTGTTGCAGAGTAGCGAACACGGCAATTGTATGCAGACAATCCAGGTGGGGTACAACAATCATACAGACTTCTTGTGTGTCACTTCTGATTTTTCCATTGCAATAAAAATGGTGAAGGTATGAGTTTTGGAGGTGGGGCAGCAGGAACAGGGTTCAGAGTTCTGAGACAAAGAAAGGGAATGGGGGAAGACCTGCTAAAAAAACCTAAACCAAACCAAACCAACAAAAACCATGCAAAAAGAAGCCAATATTATCTGAACAGCAAGCAGACCAAGCTGAAAAATGTCACAGCCCTGTTTTCCCAATATTACTAGCTGTCACTAACTGCAGCCTTTCAAAGAGAACAACATTCTATACTTGAAGGAAAGTTTAAGAGACAATGTACATACAGTGACATTCGCTGCATGTTGCAGTTCCTCCCATGCCTCCATGGCCAAGCTGGAGGGTAGATGGATAAAAAGGCATAATCAGGTTCTCATTAAACAGCTACAGACCAAGTACATACATGCTCTACATGTATTTAGCTAGCAAACTGTGGCCTGCTGTGCTTTTCTCCATGACTACCAATAAACAAGCTTTTCCATTAATGTTTTACAGAATTTTCTTACATCTACCCCTTATCTTACTTAACATTGCATGCCACATAATTCACCTAAACACTTACATAAACATATAGGGAGGGGGGAGAAGGGTGCTATTTCTGTTTGATGAATCAGTGTACAGCGTAAAATGTTTGGGCAGATGCTAGTGTACAAAATCATGTACCAATATTACGCTGTAATAAGCATAAAGGTATTTATTTGTGTGCTTTTACGCATTTGTTGCATGCTGAAAAGTAACTTTAAACCTGTAGCTTTATCACTGTAATGACTTCTGTTTCTCTTTCATCAGATGGACATTCATCTTAAAGACTAACCACATTCATGTGAAAGACTTGGGACCAAGTAAGGTCATTTAGCTGAAGACAAGGGAGGAAGAGGGATGAGGTAACAAAATAATACCAGCAAAACAAGAGTATTTGGTTATTATGCATTGGAAAACAAGAACAATGTCCACAAGTACGTAAAGGACCTTGTCCTGTGAGCTTTGTTTTGCTCCCAGTCTGAACAGCCCTGTTTCTGCCTCTGGGAGCATAGGGATAAACATCAAAATCCCCACTGAGGGTTACTGTGCACATGCCATGCTTGAATGAATGAGAACTATTTAATGCATTTAAGCATTAGTAACATTATGTACTTTATAAATAAAAAGAATAGGACAATTTTGTATCTAAATAAGCCTCTAAATACTATGCTTCAGGACACAAACTGATTCCCTTCAACAGTCAGTCTAATTTATGCCCTCTATACTACATTGTGCAATGAACATAAAGAGTTCATAAAGAGTTTTTCTTACTGGAGAGCACTGGATATTCATTCCCCTTGGGTACTAGGATGCAAAACAGCCAGATTTGGAGAATCACAGCTCCTGTGTTTCTGTGACACATCCTTAGCTAGCAAGGGATAAAATAATTCAGAGACTAAGGCATGATTAACTGTCCTGCTAGATAATTAGTACTTACCAGTAATTTCAGTTAAGTATTTTACAAAGGCCAGAAAGAAACCTCAGCCTCCCAGCATACATCACTCTAGCACAAGGTTACTCCTTTACCGCAACAGGACCTGTAAAAGAAAACTGTCTGCACCTCGCCCACTTCATTGCAAACACCTGTGTTTCACTGTAAATGCACCACTTCCACTGGAAATTTAAGCTAACAGGTCAGACAATGCCTGGAAGTCACTAGGGGCACACACTGCTTTCTTCAAACCCTGTTGAAGGGGGAGAGCCTTTCACAGAACATGGGGCAAGAACAGCCGCAGCTTCTGCAGCTGCAGGACTGCTGCAAACTTTTCTGCTCTGTTTTCTGTTCAAAGCTGTGTCATCTGGGGTTGCAAACTAGCACCAACAAGAATTCCTGATTTGCCTCTAATCACATACAGGCAAAGGTATCTCAGCTCAATAAATCAAGATTACCAACTCATACAAGTACTCCTTTTTGTGCTTAGGGAGGGAGGGAAGAGCAGGGAAAGGTGCAAGATTTCCCATAGGCTGTTAATATGCATAAGCAATTAATTTTTCTTAACCAGCTGAAAAAGGAACTGAAATGGAGCGGAAGACAAAAATCACTTCCTTATTTAAAAAAACAAAAGCATGAAGAACAACCTAGACCTTGCATATTATGTACATCGTACAACTGGGGAATTTTAGGTAGAACTCTTGATAATTTTTGCTGGTGACAGAAGTTTGGTTAGCACTGCTCAGAGCTGGCAGGATTCCTGCATCGAGGGCAGATTTCTATGGACTGAAAAGTACGGCACTAAACACTCCATGTGTGCCATAAAGGGGTGGAAGGGCTCTGTGTAATTACACTTCTTGCCAATCTACAATAACAACAGCCATCCGCCACTCCAGCTCAAATATAAAATCTGGCAGAAGGGGACTAGACATTCACACTAATCGGCTGGCCTTCTGTTTCAAATGACACATGCTTGTAAACAAACAAACAAAAGTACATTTGGGTTTTCAGACTATGCCAAGAAGAAAAAGGAGACTTTTTCATGCATTGGCTAAAATCTTAATGTGCAAACCACCAGTCGAACTCCAATTGCCCAAATTACTAAAAATGCCTTGCAAAACTACAGCAAACAGTCTACCTAATGGCTAACAAGGAGATATTAAACTGCAAATTAACGACTCTGCTATGACATTAACATAGGAGACTTGAGAAAAATGCAAAACTAGATCATTCCAGAGGACAGACAGGAAAATGCACGGCTTTCTTGCACTGCCTACATGTTTGCAACAAAAACCACACAGAATTTGCCCAAGTCCAGGTTTCATTGCAAACATAAAACTCGTCTCAAGGGAAAATTTGCTAATGTTTGCATAACTATTCAGTCAGCTAGGACCCAGCCTCAAGCAGAGCTTTGTGATCTGAAGAGCCATGAGAAATGTGCAGTTTCACATAAAAACTAGGTGAAACGAGGAAAAATTTGACAGTTTCATTTTGAATCGTGAAGACATTTTAAAAGAAACTTCAGAGGCAAACGCAGTAACAACACAGATTGCACAAGCACAAGTAAAGGCTGAGGATAATATGCTGTAAAACAATAATAATTGAAAAAAAGGTTTGATCTTGTTCTGACAAATCCTGTCAGAGTAAAATCTGTTTTCACAGATACACCTGAAGGACGGGGGGCACTCTTCGTTCCATGTTGTAGGTGGGAAATTGAGGCACAGTGGTTACACGTGAGCAATAAAGCTTGACTGTGAACTCAATTTCTCATCTAAACATCCTTCTTCTCACTCAGATTTACTTCTGCATGCAAAGCCAATCACACACATCTGCCTACTTCAGGCAGTCCATAAACTCAAAAGTCAAATGGAGTCCCATCAGTCTCACTTTACATATACCCTGAGCATATCATTCAGGTAGGCTCCACATGCAGTTACCCATTTGGATTTCCCTACATCTTCCTATCAATGTCTGGTGCCATCTATTTTCATGCAGTACTTTCTAAAGCAGTTTGCATCCACCTTATTGAGTCATTCTGGGTTTGACATCACTGCGCTTGAATTCAGCCTGCTGGGGATCTTCAATGATGGAAACACTAATCAGCAATCAGACTGGCCTATGAAATAGTTGGCAATCCAATAGTTGCCCAAAAATTGTATGTTGCTGTATTGAGTATGTCCCTTTATATAGAGTCACTAAAACACCCTCCCACATCCTGCATGACCAGAGGCTCTCCCTTAAGTGAATAATAACAGTGAAATATGCATCTTTTGTTATGTCAAAATAGGATTTTACATTGAGATAAGCAAGAGTGAAGAAGCATGGCTTATTTTTATCTCAGTATGTATAACTACAGGCAGATGTATGAACTGTCATCACACTGCTGGGGAGGAGGGGAAGAATAGAAGGGGATTTTTTTTGGCAGAGGGAAAGGCGTCATTTTCTGGTTTGCTTTGGTTTTACAGTGGGCTAATTATCTCAAGATCAATATTCTTATGTGAGAAAAAAAGCCAAAAAATAAATTCCTCATTTCATGGTGAAAACATAGCTTCTGTCCTCCACCATATGAAGGTAATGGTGGAAACATTAACAGTCACTGTTCTTTGAGAGCAATTTATTCCTGGAATAGAATAGCCTCTGCCAGCAAGATTACATTCAAAAGTGAACAACATTAGAAAATCCCAGTGACAGGGGCTATTTAGAAGATTACACAGCAAAGAAATATTTTCTGACTCATTTTGGTCCCCAAGTTAAAAACATGTTAAATGGTTGAGCTCCCCAAATGGGAAGATCACTTGGTCCACATTATAAAATACATAAGAGGTGCTTCTAATGGTATTGTAAGGCCTAAACCACGTAGGAACAGGAACATTATTTTTCAGAAGCATTTTGGAAAACCAGAGCAATAGCCACGTTGCAGCTCAAAATATCTGAGGTAGCACCAGCTCAAAGTGGGACCTCCACATAGCCCAGCTCCAGAGAGTTATACCCAAAACCCAGCATGGTTGCATCCATACAGCGACTTAGCAGGTCCTGCATGATCTGCTATAGCACCACATTAATCCAGCTACATATTTTCCATTTCCAGCACCATCTTTGCTAACTCCGGCATCTTTTCATCACCCCCTTTTGCATGGTGTAGACATGTGCTTTGCACTCAGAAGCATAAATCAGCTCCAAAACCAGACAGATCCTGGGGACACTTGGGCCTCACAAATTTAAATGATGCCTAAATTCCATTTAAAACCCAAGCCAGGGTCACTGCCTGTCCTAATTCACTTCTCTGTTGTATCTCCCTAACGACAGCTGGTAGATGTGCTCTGAGCAGCTCATCTCTGGGCACCTAGTGGATAACTTTCTTTCCTTCTATGAGGAATCGCTCTAATTCTTCCTTCTTCTTAATTCTGTGCAGGATATTAGGTGAGCCTCACAGATATCACCTGAACTGACTGGGACATTGTTAATACCCATAGAACAGAGTTCCCAGTTCTGAAATGAAACAAAATCTCAGAGTGACCTACTGTAATCCCATTTAGATCACACCCTGAATTAAAGGCATATGATTTTGTCATTTGTGGTGTCAAGTATAGGGGCACTGTCAGCAGCTGCTGCTTTTCTAAACTGTTTCAATAAATCTGCAGAGTGTTTCCTTAAACTTCTAAGCATCTCAAAATGCCTGCTCAATTTTCTTTTTCTACATTCACAGCATGTCATAGAGACAATCAGAAATAAATTACTCCTCCTTGAGATGATGGACACCTGGTAATGCCACCTAGAGTTTCTCAAGGCAAGTTCAAGAGCAGACAGGCTGAGCAGACTATTTGAGACTCATAAGATAGAGAAAAACATAAAGTGTCCAAAGGGAGCCAAAGCCCTAATGCAAGGAGTGCATCCAAATTTTAATGAACTAGTTCAATCAGCACATCCTGGACATTCAGGATTCACCCAATAAACCTAGACTCCTGCCCCCAGAATGGTGCTCACTGACCAGACATTTCAAAAGACTTCAATAAAGTCTTCTTGGGGGAGCCAGGCCATCATTTTTTTCCTCTTTTTTGTGGGGAATAACTAAATCACAAGCACTGTTGGCCAACCAGTCACGTATGTTTTGTGTACATAAATGATCATAAGAAACAAAACCCAGAGGGCCATTTTGCATTATTGTAATTGCAGCTGATAGACTCCAGAAATACAGGATGTATGACACGTCAGAGAAAAAGATGAATATGCAAGCTTAAACTATGCACTTGGTGTGATCTTCATAATATGGACTCTCAGTCTCTCTGAGAGGTACATGCCATCAGCCAAGATCTATACAACTCTTTTGGCAGCAAACAGGTAAAAAAAAAAACTCATCAAAATCTATCATCATCTTTTTTTTTTTTTTTAAGGAATGCCTTCAAGGAATTTGGAAATGGCTTTAAGTTGCCTGTCTGCCATAGCTAAGTCACCTCGCAGCCTTAACCACCGTTTCCATAACACGAAGCATCTAGAATGAGCATCTCTTTTCTGCCATGTTGAGCAGGCACGTCACTGACTTCACCTCATAAAAAGTCCTCTCTTCACCCTCTCACTCATTCCTTTACAACAATACCAAGTAATTCTATTTTTAACACAGAGGGAAGTGTCAAGAGAGACTGTCAAGGGTGGTGTACAACAGAGCTGGCCTACCACAATTTTACATACATTTAATAAAACAATTATCTTCAAGGCTCTTTGTTTTCTCAAAATAGAAGACTGCAGCCAGCAAGAGATCATTAATAAGAAACAGTGCAATGAATAAAGGGAGGAAAATGCAGTTATTGGTGAGAAAGAAGATAGTAGGTTTGCTGCTGCCAAGAGGGGAAAAAAAGAAATGCTGGAAAGCTGAGGGGTTTCTTTTTGTTATTATATGAACTCTAAATGAGAAATCATTGCTTGTTATTATTTGACCAGCCCACTGGCAACATTTCAAAGCTGCTGGTAAATATTTCAAAACCCACTTGAATAAAGTAATACAGATTTAAATTTAGCTTTTTGGTGTTTTGAACCTGCCAGTCTTTTTTGTTGTAAATGTCTCTCCAGCACCATTCAGGTCTGCATCTGTGGCCCTGCTCATTTATCTTGCTTTGAAACAAAAAAATCCAGTGAGAATGGGCAACCAAAACTTTGGAGGCCTGATCTTGTAAAGAATCACACAGGCAACTCCACTAAAACAAAAATTTTCAGTATTGCATTGATCAACTTCATGAGTAAAACGTAGAGAGGCAGACTGTGACCTCACATGCAAGAACTGAGTTGAAGGAAAAGTACAAGAAGGGTCTTACCAAAGCAAGTCCTCTCCAGACCGCCCTAACAGGACAAGGGCCTGTATTATAGAAAGCCTCATAACCTGTTCCAGCTGTAATCCCTGTTGTCAAGATTCCCAGCAGAAACCACAAGAACTGGGCTGAGTCCTTGGTATCCACAGTAGTCAGGGTCATTCAGCCACCTGTCATTAATGGAGTCCTGTAGGTATCTTGATGGTAACAGGTTCAAATAAACAGCTTTGACATAAGCATCATTATTACCTTGATCTTCCTATGCACACGCAATTTAGAAATATTTCACATAGTGTTATCACACGGATAATCCACAGGTTATGGGTAAAAAGCAAATCATGTTTCTGCAAGAGTGCAACATTTTTCATGTTTGCCAGAGGCACAGGGGGAAATTTATCCCCAAGCTCCCTTTCTTTTGGTCTCTAATATTCATAGCTCTGCCCTCACTATTCCAAGGGCTCTCCTGCCCCTAACTTTCCATTGCACTCTCGCTGTACAGGTATTGGGGAAGAGGAAACCAGATGCAGGACTTATTTTCAATTACGGCTGAAGAGTTGAGATTCAAGAGAGATGCACAAAACCCACGTTACTATATTTTTATATTGTGTAAGAGCAAATGCAGTCCATGTTTGGCTGGAGCAGCCGGGTAGCTGCAATCACACCACATGACAGAGGCACACACCACCACCTCCAGCTGTAACACAAACAGCTGATGGAAACCTAGTAAATCCACACCTTCACAGAGCAGTAGTTATGGAGGAGGCAGAGATTTACCAAAATGTTTTTAATACTGAAATGTTAGCAACATACACAATGGCATAGCATACCTTTTGCTACATGAAGGTGGCCAAGCACCATCATTATGATGCTTCAGGATCTTTCTAAGAGAGGGTGGGAAAGGTAGGCTTTCCACTCCAGCAGAACTTTTGAATATAAGCATCTGTGTAGTTTGTTAGTCTTTAGTTTGGCTGTGGGCAACACTTGAAAATGAAAGGACCAGAACTATAAATCTGGATGTTACAACAAAGTGTTCATCAGTAAACAGCAATCTGACAAATCTGCTATAGTTACCAGACTAGTCTGTCAACATGAGAAATGAAATCTCCGTGCAGATTATTTGCAGAACTGGCTGCATGAAACTTGTCTCAATGGTGTCTATATATGTTTATGCGCACATGCATACATCATTATAGATATAAAGTCACTAACCTACAAGTTTATCAACATTATTCTCAGCCACAAGAATCCAGTGAGTCGTGACGTGGTTTAGATAAACCACCAGCAGTGCAGAGAAAAATAACTTAAGTTTAAATAAAGTTAAGATCTTGCTCAGACTTTTCATTATGCTTCTCCAAATTTGGAGATAATTATTCCCAGCAAGAGAAGGATTTATTTTTTGCCCTCTCCCTTTAATAAACAGAAAAGCCTAGATGACACATTGCATTGAATTTTCTTTATGCATACTGAAATATCTTTTTCCATGCTCTGAACCTACAGTTCGTTAACTGCGCAGCCCCAGAATTGTTCCAGCTTGCTGAATTCTGTGGTGCAAGTTGCAACACTGGTGCAATGAAGCTGTGCTGCCCTACGCTACAGTGAGAGCATACATAGCTTTAGTACTGGCTGTGTCCTGCATCACACCACAGCAACAACCACTCACAACTCTTGCTATTATTGAAATGTAAAAAGCTTGAAAAGCACCAGTTAAATCCCTCAACACTGCAGACACACAGTCATAGGTGCTCCAGTCTCCTACATTTATTCTGAAAAGACTTTTTAAGAATTTTTGTTGGCCAATTTCTTAGTTTCAGATACTGTCTCTTCCCTTCTGATTCTCTCGTAGCACTTAGAATAGCTTTCCAAACTACAAGTGAACAAACTGGTAAGTACGGGACGAAAAATACAGCACAGGAATAGTCCCACAGACATCAATGGAACTACCCAAATGCATCAAGTTTAGCAGGAATGAGGCCATATGAATTTTTTAATCATATGAATCTATCTTCACATTGATCAACCAGAAGTCTCACAAGGTCTTGAAGGAAGTGTTTCATTTTCACAAAAAATATCCCTAATTCTTTCCTTTTCTGGGGGGAGGGGAGAGGAGATGCGAGAGGAGGACAGAGGGAAGAGGGATAGTGTATGTGACATGTTTGTTTTGTTCCACCAAACATCCAAGACCCTCAGTTGGAGCTTAAAACATATCCATGACTTGTATTTGTTTTTTCCAAATAGTTATTAATTGTTCCTGACTATTGGCATCTACAGACAAATAATAAAAATAATAATATAACCATACTTTATTAATGAGGCTTTAGATACAAGTCCAATTCCTTACTTTGCCAGAAAAGCCACATACAGAATAGACAAGACTCACTAACTCTAATCTGCAGCTTGGTAACAGCTTTTAAAAACCACATTTTGCGTAAGCTATTTGCAATATGGTCAGGTACATCTCAAAATCTGCTGATCTCCACTTAGATTTCAAGAGTGCTTTGCATCAAGTACCTACTGAACAAGTTACAAAACTGTTTTTCTCTTTTCCAGTTCAATATTAGATGTACATATCAGCTATTTACAACAGCATTGGTATCATTAGAAATATGTTCCCAGTTTATTTTCCCATATCAGAGTGGGGTACACAAATTTGCAATAGTTTCTGGTGCATCTGCCAAAGGCTCAGAATGACACAAACCTCTAATGCAGAAAACATGTGCTGTGCATTTAAAATCTTGCTCAGCTGTATTTATTATTGCTAGATTCCACCCCCTTTGTGTGTTTCATTATGAAATATAAGATGCCCACATAGGTCTAATCAAGCCATCCATCAAGTAAGCAAAATTCAGAGGAAGGCAATAAAGGCTGATATTAGAGAATGACAACAGCATAAGAACCACAGGGAACTTCCCCCTGAATTTCAAGCCCTCTTGGCAACTGCACTAGAAATGAAGATGGAAACAAACTGGATCACAAACCTTTAGAGAACAGACTTTCAAACTCTTACTCAGGCTTAACAGCCATAACTTTTTCCACTCATTTCAGGAGTATCTAAAAAACCCATCAAAACACTGTTCTGTTTGAAGACATGTGTCCAAGTCTCATCCACAGACATTTCATCCACATGCTTAAGAAGAAAAAATAAGATTACTTACATAATGAAGGCAATGAGCAGAGAAAGAACAGAAAGAGTAGCAAGATCTATGGATCTGTGGTCCGTGGAAAAGGCTGCTCACTAAGGCTTCAGTGAATCATGAGAGAGGCAGCCACAGCCTGTAGTTTCCAAGCAGTTCAAGCGGGAAGAAGCTGCAGTACAACCTCAAACCCCAGCTTTAGGAGACCCAGATCTACCACTCCTCCAGCCACGCTAGGACTCCAGTATACCTGAGCAGCGCTCTGCAAAAGCTTTGGTCTCTGTTGTCTCCCACTTTTCAAATGCTCCTAGTTCCCTAATGATGGTATGGTTCTTGTGCCTTTCATCATATAAGAAATACACTGTTCACAGTGTCAGGCGGGTGGGTCACCCCTGAGGCAGAGCCTCTTACATTTCTCCCTGGGAATTTTGTTCAGTAGCAAATCTTAGGATATCTAGTCCAGAAAAAAGATGCCTTATTGCAAAGCCTGATTCTTCTGCTGCTTAGGGCTTTACAATCGCTTATGGTGGCTAAGGGTCTGGTCCTTTAACACATTTATCTGACCGTTACTGTCCTCTGGAAGAAAATCATCAGCTCTGATGGCTTTGGTGGGGAGGAAGGTGTAGTGCTAGCTTGCGACTATTTGCAAGTATCATTTCTCATCACCAGTATTACACACCATGTGCTTTTGCTCAGTGCAAGGCAGGAGACAGCACGTGGCTTCAGACTGCATTGAGTGCACAGCCTGTTTTGTAGCACTTCCTACGCCACTGGTGCACTCTAAACCATACAGTTTCCTGCTACAAAATTTCTTTTCCCCAACTTGCAAGGAGCAAACAGACTCCAACTTAGGGGTCAGGAGACTATCTGAAAAGATGAGGAAAGCCTCATCGTGGTTTCCTGCAGCTGTTGTTGTAAGAATAGACTCGCCTCATAAAGTCAGCATGGTAACTATCTTTTTCTTCTGAGGTCTAGTGATAGCAGCTTTCTCATGTAATATTTTCGGACTCTTGCACCAGGCATATCAGGCATCTTTGCTATTTCAACAGCATCAGCACAAACAATTTCCTATGCAGTCCTGTTCTGCCAGCTATCAAAGATGGATTTGTTTGCTCATTCAGACTCATTAAACTAGCTAAATGTTGGCATTGCCTTAGAAAATACCCTACAATTATTAGGCAGCCACAAGATAAATGACCATTAGGTTTGCACAAGTCTGCCTGTATTCTGAAAAAGACACTGTGGTTTCCAGTATAAAGTTAGGCGGATCCAGTGACATGCAGCTTGCAAGCCAAGGATACCCACACTAAGCTATGAAGTATTCTCTGATCAGCCTATACAGCTTTTTCTTTCCTCCAAATATAAGGATCTCAGACATAGGGGAGAAAAGACACAGTGTATCTGAAAAGAGTAAAATATCCTTCATTCTTCCTATAAATCTACAGATATTAAAAAGAAATCAAGAGATGAGATGGTCAGTGTCCCTAAAAACAATACAGGAGAGTCCATGAAGGAGCAACTGTATTCCAGCAAACTGTCTCTCACAGTACATACACCACCACAAGCACCAGCTTTCAGTACAAACCCTTTTCCTTCCAGCACTTGATGCCTTCAAGAGTTGGAATACCACAGGGAATCATACTCATGATTTGGTATGGCAAATCTACCTTTACCCCTAATACATAAATTTGCTGCAGGCACTATAACTAGGCAACTTTGTTCTGCATAGATGGAAAATGTGGGGAATATGGCAGAAGCTCAAGAGACATTGCTTGGTTTGTGAAAGAGTCAAATACTTTACCTGGAGTCCATTTGAATGCATTATATAGCATTCT
This sequence comes from Pandion haliaetus, assembly GCA_013401275.1. Classification (NCBI taxonomy): domain Eukaryota; kingdom Metazoa; phylum Chordata; class Aves; order Accipitriformes; family Pandionidae; genus Pandion; species Pandion haliaetus. The sequence goes on from VYZV01040416.1 coordinate 38,235, forward strand.
CCAATTCTTTCCATCTTGATATTTTATGCCTCTTCATTTTAAGACAGAACCAGCACATATGTACTGTTTTCTTCCATGTCTGACCACTATTCCATCATCCTTCCATGGTTTTCTGGAAAAAATATTGCAGGAAACACCAGCCTTGGCATCACTTAAGCTCCAGGTTCAATAATAAATACTGCATGTCAGATTGCATCCCATTTTTATTCAGATCAGCATCAGGCCTCCACAGAGAGATTATCCTAGATGGCTGCCACAAATATGTGCTTAGCAAAGGTATAATGTATATACAATGAAAGAACAGTTGTCAAACAATCCTTCAAACTAAATCTGTTTGGCCCAGGTCAAGAATCAAATATTTGTGACAATTCTCAGTCTATGTAATACCCTTCATTCCAAATTTAACCAGATTACAGTTGGCTTGACATGTTATTAGCTTTGTCATTTATGTGTTGCCACTTTATAAAGTAAACAAGTATTTGTGAATACAGATATTTTATAAGCAATTTAAGAAGTAAAAAAACTCATTTTTGATCCATTTGGTCTTGAAAGAAAGCATTCTGTTAACACTTTCCTTGTCTGATTCCCTGTATGTAATGTCATTGATTTTCTCAACTGAAAACGCAGTGCCAATGGGCACAGCTTCTAGACGTGGCTAGTGATTCAGCATACATGGGGGACATCAGCTGTAATTTGTGAATAGCAGTAGCTTATGTCTGGACCAAAACGCACATGAAGCAGTATTTTTTTCTGGAGTTTGGTTGTGCAGTAACACTGCTACTCAAAGAGTATGGGCAACTGTCTATAGAATAATGGAAAAATTATCCTGCAAAAGTCTTCAAAAGGCCATTCAAGTTATTCCATTGCCCCAAGGCAAGATGAACACTGCCTATGTCTTTCCACTTGATGGTTATCTAACCTTGGGATTTCTATCACTGGAGGTCCTTTACAGATTCCCCAGGCAATTTTTACCAGTGCTTTGCCATCTGTCTATCTTTACCAGTAGAAAAACTGACTTGAGCCTTTCTTGTGCTAGTTTATGCCCATTAACTTCCTCTCCTAACTACCAGGGACATGGTTATCAGATTGATCCCTTCCTCTTTGCAGCTGCTTGGTACATACTTCAAAACTATGATTTCCTCTCTCATTCTTCTTTCATGTAGATTAAGAAAGCCTGATTTCAGTATTCCATGCAGATCTTTTTTTAATGCCTTAAACCTCTATTTTAGTTCTTCTCCCCTACTGATCTGTACCTGCACCCAAAACATAAGCCCAGAAGGGTAACGTGAGCTCAGAAGGCTCATTTTATGTAGCTTGCAAAGCTCTGTCTTTTTACACCATTCTATAGCACCTACTTTTTCTTCTTGCAATCACACAACACTGTTGGTTCCTGTTCAGCTGCTTAGCCATGACAGCACCAGACTCTTTTCTACTAAACAGCTACCTACGTTATTCTCTGTCCTGCATCTGTACTGCTGCCTGTTCAAGTCATCCCTCCTCTGCACTTGCTGCTACTGAACTACATCCCACTTCTTCAGACTGTTTCTTCAATTTCTCCTCAAATTTTAGTTGTTCCTCAGCAGATTCAGTTTAGGTGTTACCTACAAACTTAAAATGCATCATCCAGATTGTGTAAATTCTCAACAAAACCAAGCTCCAGAGAGACTGCCACAGAGCCCCTCCCAGGGTCACACTGTTATGACAAAGGATCATTGATAATGTCCTCCTTCCAATTAGTTTGTCACTGTCTGGAAGAATGTCATCTTCTTTTTCCCTCACTTCCTTATGAGGGTGTCATGTAAACCAGAGTCATAACTCCAGTGAATTTAAGGTATAAAGTATTTTAAGTTATACAATACCTTTTAGCTGGTTTTAGCCTTCCCTCCCATAGCCACCACCCAAGGAGAAACCAGACCCTCTGAAATTGGACTTGTTACCAGAAGCAGCATGAACTTGAGCTTGTGGTTACGCTTTCAGCAACAATACTGCACAAGTCATCTTAAGACATCTCTGCTCTTGGTCGCTCATTCACACCTTCATACTGCTTAGAGTTAACTACATGCATTGTGCTTCTGTGGGGCAAACAGGATCTGAAAACCAAACCACCCAAACGCCTGTGCAAGCACAGGGAAGAGGCAACGTTACAATTACCGCTGTTGGGAAAAAAAAAAATTCCTAAATTACACCAGTATTTTAATACCAACCCAGAAGTCAAACCTAAACTTCTGAGACTGAATTTCTTCTAGTGATCTAGCTTGGTTACAGATTTCAAAGAGAAAACCAGAGTTGCTTAAGCTGTACAAAGGTATTAATTTTGTCAAGAGCCAGGCAGCTAAAAATGGAAGCATCTTGTGGTGCTCATCACCATCTGCATGGTGGCAATTACTGACCTAAGACTCACAAGAGCACAGCTGCAAGCAAATTCAGACAGTTTCTTTTTATGTGCCAGTGAAGAACTATGCATACTGCAAGTTGCAACTGGTGGGCCACGCTGAAGCATTTGGGATGTTAGTGTCTACAACCAACACAGCTAGATCCTAGATCCAAAAAAGGTCAACCTGTTTACAGTCACAGTGATTGTTGTGAATCTCATCTCAAACCAAGATAGCAGCTTCATATATTACTTCCTCCTTATGATAACATATGTTGGATCCCTGCAGAGTGAGTGAGATCAGTAAGTTTGCCATATATGCTTCAGAACATAACACATCCTTCCACATATCTTATTACTCATATAGCACAGCTTACCTGCGTGTACATAGGACCCAATCCAGAATGGCACCTTCACACACACTCAACACAAACACATTCCCTTTCAAGCCATGGGACAATTCACACAACTGAATTTAAAGTCAATGCCAGAAAGAGGATGACAGTACTTGTTTCTTGCTAATGTGGCTGTCTGCCTGTCACTGGATTAAACAGTAGATCTTTAAATATGCTGTTGCATCTAACAGCAGTGACAGAAACATTCATTTGCCTTCTGCTATTTTGGACATGACAGCAACTATTTTTTAATCAAGTTTCCATTCATAATTGGGCTTCCAACATGCGAGTTCAATGTTCTCTATTTGATTATTTTAATGGTCCCTTGTATAAGCCAGCCAAGGCTATTATTACTTTTATTTCTGCGTGTGAAGAGGCAAAGACTCATGAAATAGCTTACATTCCTAGAGCCTGTTGCCTTTGGGCAGGAGTGCTCTGGATCATCAACACTGGCAATAGACAGTACTGTAAAAATAGCATGTACACATGCAGTGCAACAGACTGGCTAGCCATCTTAGGACAAGAGAAATGCAGCTCACTCTTATGACCTCAGTAATAGCTGCCTGT
>VYZV01040417.1:720-12234 GCA_013401275.1 Pandion haliaetus
ATGCACAGTGATCTACTTCTTTCACTGCTTCCTGTCAAATCTAGTTATAAGTCTAAAGCGTAGAAGTCACCTGATATTTTTTACTGCATTATGTTTTACAATGAGATCCTATCAATTTTTCTGGTGAACTATTTCTAAGCGTGAAAGAGCAGTTTAATAAACTTTTATTGGAGTTGACGATCTGCACACTCTAATTTCAAGCACGCTGGTGGTTTTGGTACTGTAGATACCAATCCACAAGCAAACTTCTGAAGGAAAAGAGATCTTGATTATGCAGAAATGGTGGAAAGCAGGACTGGGCTTTAGAAACATAAAGGTCTCTACTGGTGTTGAACATACACGGTTTAAGACATACTAAGAAAGTGGAATGAAAGAATCCCAATTTCCACATCAATTCTGATCCTTTCTAGAGTGGAAATGCCATGTAGTACTAATAACGTACCATTGTTTCAAATGCCCATCCACTTGATGGCAATTTTAAGTTTAGCACATAGTTGTTCAAAGTGATGCCTGGTTGGTTGAATTTCTACTTGACATTGTAAATCAGTTCCCTGAGAAACTAGTGCTTGTTAGAAATGTCTCAGTTCTTCTGCCAGCTTTCTCACTAATTCACTTTGTGAGGTTGGACAGGTCACTAATTTTCTCAAGAGGTTAGTCTATACGGCAAAGTGACAATGTAGTGCACAGATACACAGCTTTTTTTGATAGAGTTAGTTCAGGTGTGAAGAAGGGTCTATGCATGGCAGGCCAGCGCTCATCTGTGTAGACTGATTCACCTTGCAAGAGTTAGTGTGTAGGCATACCCCAACTTCATTTGTTTCTTGATGCAGACAAGTGGACTGATAACACAGACTCAGCTACCTGAGAGGCTCCAGAGAGAGGGCTACACTATGAAACAGAGGGGGACTGCAGGCATGTTCTCTTATTTCGCTCATCCTTTAGGAGTACTTGGTACTCATCCCACAGCAAATGGCATGTTTTACATTTGGGGACATTTCCAATGGATCTGGGCCAAATTTTTTTAATGTACTCAGATTATATCCTTCCTGAATCTATTATTTTTCCTTTGTGTTGTAACCCTCAGGCTCCTGCACCCCTGACAGTACACCGTTGCTTCCAGAAATAAGGCAGCAATTTTTACCTCTTCCCTATTACCCTACCTGAGAACACAGTATCTTTTAAGGATGATGCTGTGTTTTCTTTACTAGCTCTATAATCAACAGTGTTGCCATGGCTTATTAGCACACTTGATTTATAGAAAAAATGTGATAATGGAATAAGCCTCTTTTAATTTTGATTGCCTGATTTTATGCTTCATTGTTCTCATATTGCATTGAGACTCAAATGTATGTCAATGTGCAACTTAATACCAAACGATACTAATAACCGTGAGGCTATCTATTCATCTGTCTCCTCTGGAAAATTTCATGTATTATGCTCTTTTATGCTACTTAGTCAATAAAAATTTCATACACCATAAAAGATACAGGTGTGGACTATGGGCACAGGATAATCAATTGTTCTGGGGTAGAGCTGGGCTGAGAATTGGGTTGAAAGTTTGCTGGTCAAACAAATGATCTGTAAAATAATACCAGTCTTTCTTTTGAAAAAACAACTATCAATGCATTATGGTAAATGTCTTACTGAAGCTTTTTTATTCTGATGAAAGTCTAAGTGATTCATATTAAAAACAGCAAAACAACGTGTTTGGATTGCTAGGATATTTGTTCACTTTCCCTCTGGTTTTTTTTGGCTGAAGTGGCTGAAATTCAACTGGGATTACAATTTGCAGTCATCTTGAACATGCTCTTTTCTGTTTAAAAACAAACATGTATTATAACAACAACAACAAATCTGAGGAAAAAAAACCCCAAAAAACTACCTACAAAACCCCCCCACACTAAAGTATATTTCCAAATGAATTGACAAGTATATTGAGCCCATGACCCCAGCCCAGTCAAGCAGGCAATCCCGTAATCTAGGAAAAGTGGTACTACAAACTTCTAACAAAATCATGAGCAAGTGAAAAAAATTGTAATTGTCACTCCTGGATCAATGAAGACTCCCCTAAGTCTATAAATGAGTATTTTTACAGAAGTCTGTGTTTATTGGTACCTGACCCATATTCATTCTATCCTGTTTTTCTTCTGTCATGGACAGATTCATAGGAATCTGATGTGACTGAGACAAATAACTTTTGCTTTGCTCCAAGCGCCAGCAGAGCACTGATTCCCTGTTACTATAGGGGTGACCCCGTGGGAGTGTTATACTTTCTTCATCCCATGCTAACCATAAACCAGGTGAAATAAGGTAATTTTTCCCTCTCAAACATTTTGATTAAACCTTGGGGATATCAGAATTTATATTCAAAGCCATGGTAGAGTTCAGATCTTTCTGAATGATGACTATTTCTCCTCCCTGTTTACTGCTTTCTTCAGTGTATAGAAAGCATGAACACCCGATTTTCCAAAAAGGTGTCAAGGTCCCCAAAAGTAGATCTCAGACATCCATTATGAAATGATGTTGTTGTTGTTGTTATTATTTTTAAATTGTAAAACATTAATTTTTAATTAGCTTTCTAATAGATATCCACTTCTGGCTTCCCAGGCGCTTCTTCCCAATTCACAGTAGAGCCTCTCCCACTAGCACAGTGGTAAAATTGGTTTTGAAAACAAAGAGCCTGGTCTTGGGGTATTCTGAGTGTAAAGCAGAGAAGGAGGACTACAAACAAAAATAAGCCTCTCTTAAGAAGTCTGGCATGAAACTGTAATTTTCACATATTACTATTTTTGATTAAGGCTGTGTTCAGAAAGACATGTTCCTATACATTCCTGTAAAATTATATTTATATAACCAATTATAACAACAGTCAGTCAGAGGAAGGGTTTTTTTGTTTAATAGCATAGCTTTAAATGATATGTTGGTTTCTGCAGCAATTCACCAACAGAAGCATAATTCATACTGAAAAAAAAGAGGTAGCAGAAGGAGAAGATTAAGAGCACATTTAAACTCCCAGCCCCTCTACATGGTTGGATTTTTCACAGGGGAAGATCCCAGAGGGCTCAAGGAGAGTCCTTTTCCTCCATGACTATCGCATAAGACATGTACAGCTATACATGTTCTTATTTGTAAATGTATGAGCAAATCCCACACAGTATGCTCTTTTTCTTTAGCAAAATCGGTGAGCAGAGTAGAAGCAGAAGAGGAACAATCAGCAGAGGTTGGTGGGGACAATCTTTGCTGTGCAGTTAGAACTTAATTAAATCTGTTTGGATTCTGTAAGCTTCTTTCAATAAAAATGTGTGGAAAGTGGTTAAAATCTTACAGAATTGCCCACTTTGGTGTGTGCCTACACATAAAGAGGAAATTTGCTTTTTTGGTTTTGGGCAAGATTCTGAAAAGAAAAGCTGTCCAAGGCAAAGGTTTTGTTAACCTTCTTAAATATATACTATATATAAGAATACATGCCATAAGGTAATATAGGCAAAATACATACATACATACATATATGTAAAACATGTAGTAAGAAAAATAAATTTACCTAAATTATTATCAAGAGTAACCTATATTCCCTTGTGCTTATACACAGTCCTACAACTTTGTTACGAGGATAGTGGTGACTTCTTGCTGGGCTGTGCCTTCTTGAGGAAGATCCAACTTTTTGCTAGTTTTCTTCAGGTATGTTGTATATATTTTAAAAATGAGTAACTACTTACCCACATCCTTAGCTTGAGTCTCTTTTTGTCTAATAATTGGTAAGTAATTTTTTTGGTTGCTTTAGGCATTTGTCTTAAACTTAGAAGAGAGGTAAGGAAACGTAATGTAGGAGACACAATTTGTGCAAAGTAAGTGGCAAATGTTCATTTCATCTAGCATGCTTTATTGCAATCATTCTGAGAGTGAAGCGGGCAAAGTAGAGCCGGTCTGAAAGCATGGTAGCAAGCCAGCGCTTCCCAGCACATCCTACGGGAAGTTACTCTAGAGAGACGCTATCAAACAGCATAGGAGGCCTTACTGCATTGCGGCACTGGTGGGTTTTGTATTGTTCAGTAGAACAGTCTGAATTGCTTGATAAACCCTGCCTGTTCGAATAGAAACCTGTAATACAGCCAAGTGAGGAGTTTCACACAGCTGAGAAAAAAAAAGAATGGGAAGTGTACAAATAGAGCAGGAAAATAGGTGTCCTGGAAAAGGATGTCTCAGAGAAAATGACGTAGGGATTCACCGTGGATAGATGACTAAATTGGAGCTACCATTGTAATGCTGGGTAAAAAAGGCCTAATGCAATCCTTAGGTAAATACAGAGAAAACGAGTGAATAGAAGGAAAGAAGTGATTTTGCTACTGTACTGGAACGTCATGGACAATTTTTTGTCTAAAATTTATAAAAAGGTTGTTGAAAATGTGAGGAGATGCCAAAGAGAGATGTAGAAATGAGTGGAGGGGTATAGAAAGTCCCTTTCAGGTAGATACTTAGAGCTCAGTCTGTTTAAATTATCAAAAAGAAGTCTGAGAAGTGAGTTGAATCCTGGACATAAGTACTTTTAAAGGGAGAAAACACTGGAAAGGGAAAGGCTCTCTAATCCAGGAGAGAGAGGAGCAGAAAGGACCAGTAGCTGCAGACCAAACCCAGGGCAACTGAAGCTTGAAACAAGCCACATCTTTTTAAACAACAAATATGGTTAATCACAGGACATATGGCAAATGAGAGTAGATTTGCCATGCCCTAAGGTCTTTGTATCCAGAATGGGAGCCTCTTTGGGTAGAGGGAGGAAAGCAGCAGATGAACTGACTGAATTTGGGGTAACCTGAGATCCTGCTGGGAGCAGACCCTGCATAAGTCAGAAGTCCATAAAGCTTATTTCAGAAAGTAAGCGGGGGAAACTACAGTCTGCAGCTCAGCTCTGGCCAATTTTACCTAACCCGAGCCCTAACCACCACTCTGGGTTTAGGAAGCATGGCAAGAGCCTGACGTCGGAAAGGTGAAAGAAGGACGAGCTGCGAGTAGTGCGGGTTTAGGCACCTGCTTTTGCCATAAGGCTGTGGTGCCCCGGGCAGAAAGAGGGGACAAAACACCTTGTGAAAGGCAGAGACATCAGCCTGAAAGGGAGCACGGGCACCGTCAGCCCTCGGCAGTGCTTGGGCTGGCAGCCCCGTGAGAATCTGGGGCCCTGTTATGTGCCAGTTTGTTTCTGTGAGTCACTGTCACACGTGTGGTCATATATATGTATATACACCCCCATTCACTAAAAAAAACACAAAGCTATTTATTATTCATGGAAAGTCCAATTTCAGTGTTATTCTTCCCTTAGTCATAGTCTGTATAAGTTGGGTTTTTTCCTAATGGGCCAGTCACAACTTTCATAAAAAATAATTCCTAAGGGGCTATTCTAAATATCTTTGCGTATGTATCCTAAGCTAATTTTCCTTAAATATACATACAGATACATACAGTACAATTTAACTTGACTATGCAATCATTTTTCTTCATTTTTGCCTTGCTGAATGATAACCTGGAAGGTTGACTGCTTAACCAAACATTTTATGCTAGGGTATTCATAATGAAAGAAGTGGAAACAAGTATCTAAAGTCTGATACAGTGGTTTGGCATCCCCTGCCTTCGTTTTGGAAAGTAGAATATGGAAAGAATTAATCTGAGACTTTCCATATTTCAAGCAGGTTTCTTTTTCTGGAGGGTAATTATACTTGGCTTATATTTTTTCCTTTTCTCTGAACTGCTTCTCTAATTCTTATCTGATTTCAAGATGGATAGATGCACATTTCTGGCAAACATAAATGTTTATGGGAAGGAAAGGGAAGAGCTTCCTCATTCTAGCTGGAAGGTTTTTCCGTCTGAAAATGTCATTAGAAATATAAAGAGATGTGACTCAAAATCCAGCTTTCAAACTGTATCCATGGATAATTTTTTCCAGCAATATTTCTAGTTGCTTATGTTATTTTTTTTCTTGTGGGACCTGTACAAAATATATATAGAGAAGGTCCCACACAATCCTAGATTTTATTTCTTCTTAGAGAAACCTTCGGTAACTATAAGTTCTGGAAAACTGCTGTTGATGAGACTGGTGCATGTCCTACAGGTTAAGAATATGATTAAGCCACTCTGACATTCGGATACTACCACCTCATTTTGGTACTGTTAAATCCTGAAAATACATTCCCTGAATACGTCTGTCCTGAAGAAAAGATTTTACCACAAGCACTCGTATATGTCATGATACAGAAGGTGCTTTCATGGCTTCATGGATTTACTGCAGTTTGGAAAATCCTGCTAGGCACTCTGGATTAACATTTTAGCTGTCCGTGTTGCTGAATCTTTGCTGCTATTTTTACTCATACTACCTAAATGCAAATGTAACTACTTCTGCTTTGAAAGTTCCTTTCACATGTGTCAATGCACAGCTTTCAGAAGGTAGCAACACATTTTAATTTTTTTCTCACTCCATTTAGATTTGAACTGAAAAACTGGAATCAGACATCATGTATCCATTTACAGTTCAAATACTAATCACCCTGCCTTAGGGTTTTCTTCATTTTTTTTAAAATTAGTTCCTTTCAATAAGAAAATTATTCGTCTTCAAAATAAAATTAATAAATCCTATAACGAGTGTTCTAAAAATATTAGTTTAACATTTCTTCCTCCTGTCCCAAGAAAGGAGAACAGCTTCAAAAATCTATAAATACTGTAAAGTATTATCCATCACATTTCACTTTGGTACTTGTGTCAAAATAAGATACAGTTGTAACTTGATGGAGTCAATCCAACAACAAAACAAAAAGTCATTTTCAAAACCATCTTTTCTCCTCAGCCTTTACTGCCCACCTGCTGTTTAATGACAACAGCAAAGTTAGGCAAGAAAGACACCTCATAGCCAACAGCACTGGTGCCAGCAGGTGTCAGACAAGTGGGTAAAAGTATGGAGACAGGGCTGGAAACTCAAGGTAATTCCCTCTAGAAAGTGGCAGTGCAATGGAGGGAAGATCTTAAAACAGTCATTGCCATTGTGAGAGAGTGGCAGGTGTCAGAGAAAGAAGGGTGTTTAACAGAGCCCAGCCTGGGGTCTGATTCATGTCTGCAAGTTCTACAAGTTGAGTTTCGCGGAGATGACTGCCTGGCAGCTGTGGCTTGTGCTCTCGGTGGTACGGGGATGTCGGTGGTAGCTCAGGTTCAGACACAGGACCTCAACAAAAGGGTGAGAAAAAACTTCTCCTCCCTACTGGAAACTCACGTTTCAACACGTCATCATGTCTTACCAATGTGAGAGGGGGAGCACGGCTTTCTGCCTCACCATGGCTGCAGCGTCAAAGGGCTTTGGTGAGGACTACCGCAGATTTGCTGGAGGAGTGCCTGCTTTACTTTGACCCAAGGGACAGGACTGTCAGGGGAGATGGCTGGCTTGCTCTTTTCAGAAAACTAAATTTTATAGGCAAATACAGGCTAACAGGGGAGAGGCCTTACCTTACATGGTATTAAAATCGTTTTACAGTAGAATAGTTTTAGTAGAATAACTGGAATGGTTTTACAGTTCCTGAGAGTGGGCCAGCTTAAATAAGCCTGAAGGGAGATTAGTAAATTTAAGGAAGAGGGTCAGCAACTGCATCTTCAGACCGGAACATCCCCACCCCCCACCCCCACCNTTATCCTGGGGATGAAGATTTATGTGCTGACATAGCCAACACTAAGTAGTCACAGCAAGTTTGTAAATGCAGTTTTCCCGTTACAGAGAGGTAAGGAGAAGCCAGCTCCGATGGAGTTCGCCCAGTGAAGAAGAATTTACATCTGTGGCTGTCTGACCAGAGCCAGTAGTAAAGGATTTGTCTTCATCATGTCTCTGCGTCCTTCCCAGGAGGAGAAATACAGGGACAGCTTAATGCTTTCCTTCTCAAAGCGTGAGGCAAAGCAACGTTATCTCAGAAGGGATCTGCAAGGAGCTTTCACTCAGCAAAAGTGCAGATAGAGCTGTAGCAGCAGTGTTTGATTCTCAAGGTAAAGGCTGAGCTTGTAAAATCATTAATTTTAAGGCACCAGGAGTTCTTCGCAAGTGTCTATGCATATTCGACCATTATTTTTTAACACCCTCAGAGAGCATGCCCTGGTTAACCAGGATGGCTGCTCAGCATATTAATGGGTGAATTTATTCATCTGGATGACAAATTTTCAAGTGGGGGCACAAGATGAGGCTAGTGACTAACAGAAGCCCCTCCCAGAGATCTCCGGAGGGATGGGAATTCAGGAGACACTATGGATTATTTCTTTGCTTTCTGCAGCAAGAGAACTGATTAAGCACAACCAATAGTCAGGCTTCAGACATATTCCAGTTATCTGTATGTATTTTCACATTTAGAGGCTAAAACAAACTTTCATTCTCTGATAGGGCTGCTGGATAGAAAATTATATCAACTTTGGGTCCTATCCTGTTGCTACTGAATAATCATTGTAAAGTTCTCATTAGTGGTACCTACGCAAAGACCAGATAGATCTTGAGGGAAGCTGTGGGGGATTTTTACCTGTTTTTTTCCCCCCCTGAAAAGGTCATCAGTTTCAGATTGTTAAAAAAATTGACTAGAAACCAGCTGGTCAAGCTGAAGGCTGGCAAGCACGTAGTGATGAGTATATATTATCCAGACTTGATTAATAGTGGAGACTGAAAATACAACCTTCACCACCTTTCTTAAACTTCTGGTAACATGTTTAGAAATATATTAGTTTATCTCTCTAAGCAAGTCTCTGGCATCTGTCAAAAGTGGCAGATTCCTGGCTCCAGAGGAAATTACAGTATCCTAGTCAAAATAAAAAGATAGCTGTATTACAAACACATACATTGTTTCACAGATGGATTATTTCCTCCCTACAAATATATGTAACTGCATTAGGATCAGAATCTGTCATTATTTGGTTAGTCTGATGTTAATGCAATAGGAAAGTCAAGATCATTTTCATATGCTATAATCCTTTGTCCTTTTCTTTGCGTTTCTGCCCCAAAGATGAAACATGAGAAATACTATCATTTTGGAGTAATATTCATTGCTTTCACGTGCCTGCAGTCCTTACTGTAGTTGTCTTCATAGAAGCAATACTTCTATGCAGTGACAAAAAGGCCATTTCAGAAAAGTGTGGGGCAAGCTGATGAAAGAATTGCAGCAAGCACAGAGTGCTGTACATTCTCTGAAAAGTGGTATAATGTTGCATTTCCACTTATTTTGCTGAGCAAATGATGAAAGTCACTTACTTTTTTTTGCAGTATCTTTTAACAAGCTCTCCTAGTTGTGTAGTTACAGTGCAATACTATCCAGGATAGTAAAGATCTTCTTCAAATGGAAAAGGGGAGCTTGTGTTATAAAATAAAAGTGTTCCTTTTTTCAATATCTGAAAAAAAGTTGCCTTCAGGCGGGTGTATTTTCTATATTAGTCTGGTCCTTGTATTGTGATATATATCAGTGGGTGACTAGTTGTAAATCTGAAAAGAAGAGATTTAGCTTTCTAGGTATTAAAGATACTCAGATACATTTCCTTTCAAAAAGAAATATTAAAAAGAGATTTTCACATCTTCTAGGAAAGCCATTATCAGTCAGGTAAATGTGCATTTATACAAGGTTGATTAGTGTTAATAGAAAAAAGGAAAAGAAACTTGACAGTAAATAAATGGGGAACCTGATGCCATGGTAGACATATGAACACACTAAACAAAGGATGTTTAGCTATTTTTGAATAAACTGGTTTTGAACTAAAGGTCCTTACCTTTCTCTTGTGTTTTGTGCTTTATCAAAAACATGTCTTAATGTAATTCAAAGGGAGAGGGAGGAGGGAAGAGCTGAAATCTCAGGCATTTATGGGAAGGAAAAATAATCTTTAACATTTCCCTCACGGCTTAATTCAAAACTTCATTCTATAGCAAGCCCCTTTTTTTTCCCACATACAGCAGCATTTTCTCATCAGTCAGCAACTTGTCCTGTTTTCTGTAGTTTAACTAACCTACAGGAGTCAGAGGTACCATAGTCGTGTTGTCTGATATTTATATACGAGAGAGTAGAAGTTAAGCAATTGATTGTGGGTCATTCATACAAATAATATATTTGATCCATTGTTGACTGAGGAAGGCTGTGAAAACAAAGTAGGATATCTGTGTACGTACTTCACCAACCAAGACAAAGGCATGTAATCCAAGGGAAAAGGTGAAGGATGTATTGAAAGGCTTCAGAAGGATTTCAGGCATGTCTGTGGTTAAGGTAGAATTATTTGCAGTTTTTATTTGGCATTTTAAGCTTTCTCAATTAAAATATCTAGATTTGACCTTTTGAAATAGCACTTAACGGTGTGACACTGCCAGCTGTCTCTTAGACCATCAGTAGTGGCCCAGCTCTATTACCTATGAAATGAAGACAAAACACTAGCAAAGAGTTTAGTGAAGGAAAACTATTTGTTATTACCACTTTCTCTATTCTGTGTATCTTCTCCATTGTTTTAGAGGGAGAAGGTAGCGGAAGGAAGGGAGAGCAGGAAATAAGTTAGAATTCTCCAGCAAGGAATTTTCCATGCAGGAATACATATAATTATTGGATGACATTGTCTTTGAGACAGAAATTATAATTGCAAATTAATAAGCAGGATGTGAATTATCCCTTGATAGTTAAATTTGATTTCAATTATAAGATTTGGTTTGGATCAGAAACAAAATGTCTTGGCATGTGTGTCAAGTATCTACAATAAGAATCTGAATTTCATTTTCTGTGGCAGCCTCCTTTTTGCAAGAAGTGAGCCTGCATTTCCATTGTGTGGTGGTCCACAGCAAGAACTGCAAAGTGATTGCCCAGTGCTCTGCCTCAGAGAGGCAGTACTGGAATTTCATGCGGTCAGATGCAGCCTGAAAACATGACAGGAAGGTCATAGCAACTCTAATATAGCAAGTTCTTATTAAATGCATAGGTAAATGTTGTCTCAGCTGTTAGAGAGGGAAAAGGTAAATTGATCCTGGTGAGTCGCCATTTGAAAAATTGTCTGTGCTTGATGTGTCAGTGTTCAGTTATGTTGAGGACAACTTCCAAACTAATTTCTGACAGAAATGCTGCTAGACATCTCAGCAGGGGCAAGGGTGCACCATTCACCCCACTGCCATAGAAATACAAGTGACCTGTGCTGGCCACTGTGCCTGAGAGGAGATGGGGCAGAGACAGAAAAACCCAAATGACTGCAGCTGCCAGCTGGAGCTGGCATTTATTTACAGGTGTCGTGGTTTCAGCCCAGCCAGTAACAAAGCACCACACAGCAGCTCACTCATACCCCACCCCCGCCCCTGGCCATGGTGGGATTGAGGAGAAAATCCAAAGGCAGGCTCGTGGGTCGAGACAAGGACTGGGAGGGATCACTCCCCACTTATGGTCACGGGCAAAAGACAGGCTCAACTTGGGGAAGAAACAAAATCAATTTAATTTACTACCAAACAAATAAAAATAAGGATATTAGGAAGGGAAACCAAACCTCAGAACACCTCCCCCCACC
>VYZV01040417.1:12310-25368 GCA_013401275.1 Pandion haliaetus
CCCTGCTCCACCGTGGGGTCCCTCCCACGGGAGACAGTCCTTCACCAACTTCTCCATCGTGGTTCCTTTCCGCGGGCTGCAGTTCCTCACAAACTTCCCTGGCGCAGGTCCTTTCAGAGGGCTTCAGTTCTTCCCGAACTTCCCTGGCGTGGGTCCTTTCCGCGGGCTGCTCTCCAGTCACACACTGCTTCAGCACGGTTTTTACCATGGAGTTACCGCCATCTTCGGGAGCCTCCGCTCCACCATGGACCTCCCTGGGCTGCAGGGGGACAGCCTGCCGTCTCCCCACAGGCTGCAGGGCCATCAGCCTCCTCAGGCGCCCCTCCTCCCCCTCCTTCTTCACTGACCTCGGTATCTGCAGAGGAGTTCCTCTCATGTTCCAATCCCACCACTCACTGCAGGTTCCCCTTCTTAAATCTGTTCTCCCAGAGGTGCTCCCACCGTCACTGATGGGCTCGGCCTGGGTCAGAGGCAGGTCCGACTCGGAGCCGGGGGAGCTTCCAGCAGCTTCTTACAGGAGCCACCTCTGTGGCCCCCTCCCCCACTACCAAAAAAAACCACGCCACACAAACCCATAACAATAGATTAGGGGAGTATTCAAGAAAAAAGATCCTTCCTGACAGATTTAACTTGGAAGATAAATTTAATCCAGGTGAATTTACCCAGTGATGTCTGAGGTGTTGGAAAGCCTTCTACTTTCAGGTCCACATTTTGGGAAGCTACTGTGATATTTAAAACATCCTCTTTTGTTTTATTACCAAAGTCTGCAATGCCTTACTGTGCTAGACAGAATGAAAACACTGATTACACGTAAATATAACACAAAATCAGATATACTGACTATGAATTTTCTTTTATGGAGGTGACAGGTATCTGCCCTGCATTGAGTATCCTGTGCAGTCCTTTCAGAGACAGTCAAGGATCATTTGTGCCAGGAATTATGATGGCTCTGCCCTTTGAAATTCACTTCACAGAAAATCAGTAATACAAGTGTGAATTCATGAGTTTCCTCCCTTGATGGCTACAGGTCCTGGAGATTTCCCTTCAGCCTTTGTTTTTCTGTAGAGGTCCACAGCAGTCAGCCCAGACATTTTCTTTTCTGTGCTCTCAGGCACAACATCGTCTTACTAGGTCTCAGTTAAATTAGGAGCAACTTTGAGAGCAATCTCCAGACCTCACTGTTCCACTTCCTATCAGCCATAGAGACTGTCTAAACATCACCACTGCCTGGAGGCCTGACTTAGGCAAAGTTGGATGAGACAGGCCTTACCCTTGGACAAAAAGATGGCAACAGGAAAGAAATGGTGAGGTGAGAGAAGTGCATTGAATTTTAGAAGATAATGTATTTACTTTAATAAAAGATAACTCACATTTCATAATTTCTCACCTGAGAAAGCTTCAGTGAGATATAAGATGACCTCTAGTTTTTTTGCCCTAGAAATATTTTCTGGTTTTCTTTTGTTTTGTTTTTTTTAACTAAAAATATTGAATGATCGTGTTTATAAGACTGTACTTATTTTGCCCTATGAAATAGAATATATTTACTGAATGGGACACTACATCTAAAGTATGCTTATCCAAATATTGCTGTCCTGGAGAAATGCAGCTCACTCATTCTCCTCCTGCCACATCAGGGCACAGCACTAGTCCTGCATTTGTCATTGATTAGCAAGAATAACAGTGATACAGAGGAAAATAAAGGGTATACTGAGACAGTATTAATATGTTGTTACAAGGGCAGTAACATTGCACAGAAAAGGCAAGAAAGAGTCAGAATACAAATACAGAGTTTATTTTTTAGGCTTATAATGCCATTTATTAATTTAGTGCCCTCATTAACACTGGTGGAAAGCAATAGCACTAGATACTAGTATTTACCAAGCCAGCTTTCATTCAGAATAAATCACACAAAAATAAACTCGTATTAAAATTATGCATGAGTGAAGTTAAAGCAGCACTGCATGGCACAGGTAAGTCAGAAATAGTACCGTCATTAACTCAAATATTTTTTTATTATTTCTGTGTGGTCTTTAACACTTGTTTCATAATTTCTAAGTATGTGTATCAAATAGAATAAAATTTACAACCACCTTCTCCATCTCATTGCTTAAAGAGTGACAAAATGCAGTATTCTCCTTCTAAAAGGCATCCCTTGCTCTTCAGTTTTGTCTGCTTGATTCACAGTGTAGTGAAGTTTCAGTCCAGCTATTAAACAGAGCAGATGGGATGACAAGGACATATTCTGCTAGGGCAGAATTACTTCCAGTGAAACCTGGGATCATTGTTGGTGGATGCCCTTCCAGGCAACCAGGGGATGTGAACAGAGAGGGGAGCAATGCCTGTCCGCTCTGCTGCCACGTCCCTGGAGGCTTCCAGCTGCACACAACAAGGGGCCCAAAATCTGTTTGAGTGGTCATCAACAGTGATCTCATTTCTAAATCTGGAGTAAAGGCCCTAGAGCACCAGGCTGGAAAGTGAACTCTGCCACTTAAGCAAAGAAACAGAGAAACTTTATTTGAATTGAACAAGTTCTTATTTGTCTCGCATCACGGCAACTGTCAAAATTCGAGAGTCTTCCTCTGTTGAATTTCTAGGCCATGTTTTATTCTCGCTGTTATTTTGTATGAGTTTCTTCACTCCTATCAGCTTTTTTCCCTAGGTTTTGAAAACCAAAACAAAAAAAACCAAAAAAGCTTTATCTCACCCTATAGATAAAGAGACAAAACTATGTCACCCAACTAAAACTGCTGAAGCAAAGAGCATAATAAATTGGTTTAAGAGGAAAGTAAATGCCTTTATGGAGAAAGAGGTGATAGAAGAAGATGGTGGCAAAATGAGAAAGCCAAGTAGCAACAAACTATAGGAAATTCGCTAGCTTTTCTCAGCAACTTCTTGTGCATTTATGTTAACCTAATACATAGGAATTACACAGAAATTTATTATTTTCTCCTATTTATTTCTTTGTTTTCCAGTTCCAATAGTATTTTGATTCCTCTTAATGAAATAGCAATTGATAAATACCCTGCAAAGCATTTCACAGGGACAGCATTTAAACTTAAAGACAGAAAAGCAAAGCAATCTTACTTGAAGCTGCTCAAAGCTGAAATCACCTCTAAATGACTGATGTTCACAGTTCGGAAACAAGATGTTCTCTGGCCTTGAATCCTTGCTGAACAATGACACCAAAATCAACGATCTCTCCTATAAATCAAATGTTTTGTGGTTCACAAAAACAAGTAATAAATAAGCATTGACCATTCTGATTTTCTGCTATTTTTAGGAGAACAAGCTGCTTTCTCTCCATCATGAACTATGGAACAAAATGCTAGCATTATGGCCTTCCAACAAGGCTTGTAAGGCTGTAGAAAAAGAAAACGGTATACCACAGTGATTGATGGCTGCACAGTGATTTTCCTAGTACTAGAAGGGGAGACAATCTTTAGTGCAAGAATTAATTTCATAATTATAGTCCCTTCTTACTGCTATTCTTTACTGACCAAACTAAAAGGGGGGAAAATGAAGTCATGCTATGAAATGTTAGAGTGGGAAAAGAGGAGATTTGGGCAAAGAAAGCAAGGAGATAAATTTTCTGACAGACAGACACTTAAAAAATGTATTCTGGATAAAAGAATCCAGTACTCAACCTAAGACCAAAACGTATTTGGGAATGTTGAGGAATCTAAGACAGGAAAATGAGAGTGAATGTCTATGCTTTCTAGCTGCATGCATGTTTTACCCTGGCTAAGTAGGTGATTGATTACAAGATCTCCAAACAGGAGGATATTTGTATTTCCACTATAAGGTGCTTCTGAAATGGAGGAAAAGTATATTCCCAGAGTGCTTTTAAAGCTGCCACATGGGGAAAGGTTTTGAAATTGTTTGAAAGTCTGGGTCTGATTCTCTAGGGAAGTTATGCTGCAAAATCCCCTTTGCATGATGAGATCTGCACCTGGCATTCATTGAGATCAAGGAAAATGTAAGAACATACGGGCCCAATATCATGGGATTCACAAGAGCAGTTCTGTGGGTACCCACTTGGGGTATACAATACGTTTGTTATATAAGACAATTACATGAAAAGAAATCACTAAAAGAACATGATTAAAGTTGCAAACTAAAAATCAGTTATTGATTTCTCTATGATTTTGCTGTTGGGCTCATGATTTTCTATAGATGTGGATGCTTCTCATTGTCACATTACCTTTCTCAACACAGAAAAAACCTTAAGGACACAGTCTAAAGGACACAGACTAAAGCACCTGTTACGAGGGAAGAGTGAAATTAGTTAGAATGCTATATAGGCATTCTTGATGTTCTTCCCTAGATAGGAACATTCTCTACAAGAGACATTGTAAATGACACGTCAGAGTTGAAGATGTCTAACTTGGTCTGAGTTCCTGAGTGAAGGCCACATATAGTTTCATTGACAAATACAGAGGCCTCAACGGATTTTCAGCCTCCTTGTACTTTCCCTGTGGAGGTACAGGCTTTTAGAAATGTCATCTGTATAGATGATTTTTAGACATGGGTTTTAGTTAGCTTTCTAATGTTACTCTGTGGGAGGAGAGAGAGGACACTTACTAGATGATTAAGCAGAAGTCCAGACTTCTGCGCCATTCTGGTAAGGTTCTTCAGAAGATGTGTATAATCTCCAATGTAAACTATCAGGTCAGTACTACCTTTGGAGATATGTACATGAGGTTGCATATAACAAGAAAACAGCCAAGAATCCTTGAAGTGACCAACCCTCAAAGGCAGATACACAAAGGGAAGCTGAAGACTCAGTGAATTTAAAGACAATGCAAGGTAAAGGTGTTAGTCCTGAGCACTAGCCGGCCAAGTGAAAAAAAAATGTTCTTGATTTGTTACTCTTTGTTACACGAAAGTGAAACTGAGTCTCTAAATGACTTATCCTAGGTCCTGCTGGGAATTCAGACCCAGGAGGGATTTCAATCTCTGTCTTGCCCATTTGGGCTCAAAGACAGCTTGCTCCTCCTTCCACTGGATATCCCATCTGAGTCTTCTCTGAATTAAGACAAGTCACTCAACACTGAAGCATTTAAATCTAAATTACCATTGTCGCTTCACTTTTTTCAATTGTTTTCTCATCATACTACTTTCTATCACTTATCCTATGGATCTAATCTATCCAAAATCTACAGACACAGTCAGTTCTTTGACTGTAACAAGTCCCTTAAGCAAGAACAGGTTTGAGTGGAGAATTCCTTGTTTCACAGAGGTGAATTTATGCAAACATGTAGATTTTTCCAGGAGTGAAACTGAACCTGCACTATGAACTCACACTGTAGCTGATTATTTCTAGCTTTCAGAATAATTTTAAAATCATGCTACTTTTATTAGAATTGGAAGCAGTGAAATCTCACAAGAAAGGCCAAATTTCCTGGAAGCACTGGCTAAATTTGAGTTTTGAGCATAAGTGAGGCCAATTATGTTGTCCGGTGAAAATCATATGAAACTGGATGGTTTGTTATGTGACAGTTTTTCACAGACTTTTTCTAATGATTTTCCTGTTTTCATCATGAGCTACTGATTTATTCCATTCAGAAATTAAAAGCAAATCTCAAGGAGTTAAATCCTGACCTGGTTGAAGACAGTGGGACTTTTACTTCTGAAACAAATATCACAGTGAACCAACCCTCCCTCCCTAATAAATTGCATTTACATTTGAAAGAAAAATAATAAAGGAAGTTTTGCCTTTGTCCACCCAAGCAAACCGGAAGGTTGCATGTTTAAATATGGTTGTTCCTATGAAGTACTGAAAAACTGTTTTGGAAACTTTCCTGTCAAAGCACCTGTGTTCTTTCTACTTGAATCTGACCAAGGACCCTATTTTTCATTCACATAGCAAGAACTGCTGAATGTAAAGCCTTTAAAAGGAGCTTTCAAGATCACTTGGGCAGACTTAACATTTTTTAAAAGTTAAGGCATTAACTTTTTTGCAAAAATACCTTATTTAAAAATGAAGTTCATCTATAATCAATGATAAAATTCTTTTCAGCCCTTTAGTCTTAACAAATCCCTAATAGTTGCTGTGTATTCTTCTATCACTGCTTTATTTTCTGTTTGACTTTGTCATTTGTTTTAATGAGTTACATAAAAGATTATATCAAAATGAGATATTTTTATCTCCTTGTTCTTATAAAGGCAAAAATATTACATAGTACTGGAAAGTCACTAGCAAGACTTTACAAGGAAATGCTGGTTTATAAAACCAGCAAAAATCTAACAAAACATATGGGGTGTTAGTAGAATTTTTGAAGCATCTTGGGTTTTTGTCATCAGATAATGAAGTATGGATCTCCTCAGTCACCAAGGAAAAAGGTGTATTCTGTGTACTCGTAATTCCAGTTCATGTATGAACTTCAGTGTTTATTCTAGCTAGACTCCTCTGGGTCATTCACTCAAAGGGGATGTTTGGATGGTCAAATCACAAGTTACTGGACTCAGTAGAACTGCAGAGTTAAATACCAGGACCAAGATTAAGATAAGAAGTCAGGCTGAGTGATCATATAAAGCCTTGATATGACTTTCAATAAACCAGCATTTTTTCTTATGAACTTTCTTATTCCAAAGAAAGCCAAGTAAGCAGTGTTGTGAGAATATGAAGTTGATGTGCTAATAAAGTAGTTCATCCTTCAGTGATATATAAGAATTTGGTGTTCCAGCAGGAATAGCTAGATACAAAAATTTCCATATCCTTGACTCATTGTCCTATTCAAATGAAATGAAGTAGCCTTAGTGGCTAAAGCGAGGCAGAACAGAACAAAAAAAACGCTTTTCTCTTTAGTGATGGAAAAATAAAATACCTTATTGATAATATGGAAATGATGAAAAGAATATTCCATTGAGGTACTATCAACTATGAAGCTCTTGTTCCAGAGGACTGACTCCAGGAAATTAGAAAAACAGTCAAAATGCTATTGGTTCCTATTTCATTACTTTGCTTCATACATATCCATTATAAATGTTAGTCCTGAATAACAAATATAAATGTTAGGGCTGACTCACTTGAAAAACAGTGGCTTTCTCACATCTGATTTCTCAACACCTGAAAAGCTGCCATCCATGAGGTTATAAATACTGAAAAATATGGATGTGAGTTCATTATTTTTTAATTACAATGAGAGAACATAAAAAAAAAAGAACCTGTTAGAAATTCTGTTCTTTGCTGGTAATCTATTCCAATAGATATATTTATTGTTGCAGTAGTAAAGAGTGAACTTTAAAGAAACAGAATAGTGTGTGTTTATCAGAGGAAAAATATTTCTCAAATTTAATTGTGCTGCAGTAGACATTCAAGAAGAATTATTAAGTGTTTTTCATTTATATTTTACAAAACCCTCTTTCTGCATTTCTGTTCAACTTTTTGTATTTTTCCTTCTCAGAAATCAAGAAGATGTATGCAAAACTAATTCCAAAGAATAGTTGTTTTGCTTTATTATGAGTCTGTATTTTGTCATAACGAATACCTACATGGCTATTTCATGTTTAAAGTAGTTCTATAAGGGTTTTCCTTTACTGCTCTATAATGTGCGTGTCAGCAGTATTCACATGCAATTGCCTTATATCTGCTGGTGCAAAGACTAAATTCTAGCTTGTTTCTCCTCTAGATAACTACACGCTGAGAAAATGGAAGAAGCAACTGTCACTTTCAAAGAAGTTCTGTGCAAGATTAGTCAGTACTATTGCTAATGTCGTTTTTGGAAAACTAGCCACTGAAGCTGACAGAAAATTTTCATTTTAAGCACTGTCTTTAAACTGATTTTTTCAAGGGTAGGGCTCACTCAAGCTAGCTCAAAGAGGTGGATTAGGCCATTTAAAATGTTGTATTCACTTAAATGTTGTATTCAACTGTTCAACCGCTACTCCAGGAGACCATGTGTCTGCTGCGGCTTCTATGTTAGTTACACCTGTTATCTGAACAAATGTCCTAGTTACCCTCAAATATCGTCAATATCTGGCACCAGAAAACTGCCTCAGTGGCTGCTGTTTGTTTGGGGGGCTGCTATTTTTATTAATAAAGTTTTATGGACTTCATATTTTCATTTTTCCGCTGAAATTTCTCAGAAGCAATGTAGTAAAATAGGAAAAAGTATATATATGAGTAATAAGATTACCAGAATCTTATGGTGTAGGAATGCTTCTATATTAAGGATAATTCACTTGAAACTTCTGCTTAGAAAAAAATGGCAGCTGAAGGGAGATCTAAGAAATTATACAGTTGTGAATGGTCTGGAAAATGTAGATTAAAAGTATTATTTATTTTTTATTCTTAAACAACTTAAACTGAGTGTTATGATTGGGTACCAGCCTGAAAACAAAAGGGAAGACTTTTTTTTCCCACAAGAGAGCCTATTTTTACAGGAAGTTTTTAGACACCACAAGTATAAGTATGATCAAAAGAAGAATTACTTAAATTCACCAAAGGTAGATTCAGCTGTGGCTATTATTTATGATGATTTGAATCAAATTCTCTGTCACAAAATTTCTAGATTGTTGATGGCTGGGAAGATAAAATAAGCCAAAGATCTCTGTATTATTTGTCCTTATACTCTAATCTTACTCCCAGACAGATGGCTTGCTACACCGATGATCTGACCTGGTTTTCTTGGTGGTGTCAAGCAGGAAGTGTGCTAAGAGGTAAATTGTGATCCTTATGGGAAATGGGGTGGTGGTGGTGAAGATGACACTAATCAGCTGGGTTGGGTGTATAAACAAGTCTCCTTCACTTGCCACGCATAGTCTACCTAACAGTGTGTGATGGTTGGTTAACAGACACGACGCAATTCTCCATATGCTTTCTTTCATTTCCTGTCTGGCAAATTTGCCTACTGAGTATAAACCACTGAGAAGGCCTGCTCTATTGCAATAGCATCATGTCACGTGCTATTGTTTCTCTTAGGATTTAGTCTACATTATGCCTCCTTGTGTATGCATTCCACTTGTGTCAGATCATTGTTAGAAGTGACAAATATATCTCACCTCAAAACTGAGCATGGACTCATCTTCTTGAACATCGCTTTGCCGCTTACATTCTGTACCACAGCTGAAGTTGTAAATGATCTGGCTCATTTCCATTGCCTGACAGACTGAAACTGGAGTGGCAATGCCACTAGCCACTAACCATATGTGAGACTACGAGCAGTAATATTCCACAACAAAACAGATGTAAATCAGTAACAAATATTTTCAGGGTATGTTCTGCATCAATTTCTAACTATTGCCATTTGTGGTAGGTTGACCCTGGCTGGAGGGCAGGTGCCCACCAAAGCCATTCTATCACTTCCCTCTCAGCTGGACATGGGAGAGAAGATATAACAAAGGGCTCACAGGTCGAGATAAGAACAGGGAGAGGTACTCAACCAATTACTGTCACGAGCAAAACAGACTCGACTTGGGGAAAATTAATGTAATTTATTGCCAATCAACCACAGTAGGGTAATGGGAAATAAAACCAAATCTCAAAACACCTTCCCTCCACCCCTCCCTTCTTCCCGGGCACAGCTTCAATCCCAGATTGTCTACCTACCCCCCACAGTGGCACAGGGGGACAGGGAATGGGAGTTACGATCAGTTCATCACACGTTGCCTCTGTCACTTCATCGTTTTCAGAGGCAGAACTCATCACTCTTCCCCTGCTCCAGCATGCCTCCCAAGGGAGACAGTCATCCACAAACTTCTCCAGCGTGAGTCCTTCCATGGCCTGCAGTCCTTCAGGCACAGACTGCTTCAGTGTGGGTCCCCTGTGGGGTCACAAGTCCTGCCAGAAAACCTGCTCCGGTGTGGGCTCCTCTCTCCACAGGTCTGCAGGTCCTGCCAGGACCCTGCTCCAGCATGGGCTTCCCACAAGGTCACAGCCTCCTTCGGGCATCCACCTGATCTGGCGTGGGGTCCTCCCCGGGCTGCAGGTGGATATCTGCTCCACCATGGACCTTCATGGGCTGCAGGGGGACAGCCTGCCTCACCATGGTCTTCACCATGGGCTGCAGGGGAATCTCTGCTCCAGCGCCTGGAGCACCTCCTCCCACTCCTTCTTCACTGACCTTGGGGTCTGCAGGGTTGGTTCTCTGACATGTTCTCACTCGTCTCTCCAGCTGCCGTTTCTGTGCCCCCTGCAACTTTTTTTCCCTTCTTAAATCTTTTATCCCAGAGGCACTACCACTATCGCTGATTGGCTCGGCCTTGGCCGGTAGTGGGTCCATCTTAGACCTGGCTGGTGTTGGTTCTGTCAGACAAAGGGGAAACTTCTAGCAGCTTCTCACAGAAGCCACCCCTGTAACCTCCCGCCCCCCGCTACCACATAAACCCAATACACCACTGAAAATTAAATTCCAAAGAACAAGTTCTGATAGCAAAGTTGAAGAAAAATAGGGGAAAATATAGCATAGATACAGCTTTTCTCCATTGTTTTGTTTTTGGTTAGGGTTTTGGTTTTTCCAGTCAACTATTTCTGTGAAAATAGTTGCAGAGAGCTGTGAAGAAGTGTTCTTCCCTGAAACACATATATGAGGAACCCTTGCCAATGACTCCAACTGATGAATACTCATGGACTATTTCATAAGAAAATGCAAATTTTGCTGGTTTACCACAGTTTTGCTATTTTGCTGGTTTACCACAGTTGATTTCTTTGAAGTTGTCTAATATCTTAGCCTTGTGTCTTTGTAGAAGAGGAGTCTGTTCTTTGAAGGAAACTGACTCCAAATGCTGTAAATTCAGGTCTTCTCAGCTGTGCTATACTAATAAGTATGATTAGCCTTATTTTTCATATAGCCATTTGATAAATAGCCCTATAGCTCTTATCCATTGATTTAGGGATTATAAAGATCCATTACTGTGCAAATGTTATAAAATTGCATACCATGTTTTTTTTTTTAAAACTTCCCTTTTTTTTTTTTTTCTAAATTTATAAAACAATCTTGAGGTTTAAATATTTGGACCCAGACTGAGTAAAAGGTTAAAGGTTAAATGTTAAATTCATTGCAGTAAACTGACAAAAATTCCCATTAATTTCAGAAAGAGATTTTTGACCCAAAAGCATGTATACACTTTGAGCAGGATTCATTAAGCATTTACAACACAGGCCAAGTGAGTCATCTCATCTATGCTTCCTACATGAACAACAGGGGAAGAATAACTCTTGGTATGATTGATCTGACACTGACAGTTTTCCAGATAGATAGGGACAAGGACGCCAGTCTGGAAATGCCTCCCTCTTCCCTCTAACGATGCAGGGTTTCTAGACAACAACTTTAAACTAGATGCCTGTCTTTAGATGTCTAAATTCAGAAGAAATTAATTCAGAAGAAATAAATACCACTCAATGTCAAACATTTCATATCTTTAAATTTAAACAAAATTAGCCTTCCTTAATATCAGGGTTCTCATGGAATCAAATCTTTCTTTATCTTTGTGCATATTTACCTCTTGAATTTGAGGCTGAAGGGAGAGGAGGGTTGGCTTTTTTTTTTTTTTTTTTTACTTTCCAAGGTTATCAATC
Organism: Pandion haliaetus; assembly: GCA_013401275.1. NCBI lineage: Eukaryota > Metazoa > Chordata > Aves > Accipitriformes > Pandionidae > Pandion > Pandion haliaetus. The sequence continues at coordinate 23,829 of VYZV01040417.1, forward strand.
AACACATTCATTCATTCATTAAAGGACCAATAATTATACCATCCAGCAAATACTAGTTACTAACCCACTTGAAGGAAAAATGCTGTAAGAATATGTATATAGAGCTATAAGGCACCTTCATCAAAAAAAGCACCACACGTGTCACTGAAAGCTTGCAGGTATGTGAGCCAAGAAGGCAAGAAGCCAAGACTGAAGGAGACAGGAGAAGACAGAACAGAGGGCATGGATGAGGAAAGTTACAGCAAAGAAAGCCTGAGTGTTAATTTACAGCACACCTGTTATTTCAAAAGAATTGGCCAGAGGATTTCACATGCCTACCCTATGAAAATGCAGGTAGGTTGCTTCTCACAGCAAGGGGCAAACTACCTTGCATTAACCAGATTTAGAAAAAGTGCAGAAACATAAATTCCTACTATCCTAGGTCTCTGAGGTTGTTTATACAGTAAAATACTCCTGTTTTCTTTTCCTTGTAACACAGGAAAAAGAAGAAACCTAACAATCATTTCTCTGGAGCTGAAGTCAGTCCAACTAGCTTAAAAAAGGACACTATGCCATTTGACAGTATATAATCGAAAAAGTAGTTTAAACTGTTTCCTCTTGGGTTTGTAATGGTAGGATATCTTCTGGGACACATTTTCCTTCCAGGAAAGTGATGGGCAGCAGGTCATCAATTGATCAGAAGCTGAGTCTAGGGAAGAACCAAAAAAAAAAAAAAAAAAAAAAAAGGCGAGAACTGACCAAGGGAAAGTAAAAGCAAAAAGCAGAGATCCTGCCTGGAGGTCAGTGAGCTTCCCCATGCTGAAGTAATTACTGACCTTGCTCCTGACTGTGCGGTTGGGTCCGGTGAAGATGAAAAAAACAGAGGAGCCTGAGCCAGAGAAGTGGTCTGACTTAAGTGAAGTAGATGGGGCCAGACACAGGACCCACAGCAAAGAGACCCTGCAGCTCCACTCAGAGCCTCGCTGTGTCACCAGTGTGTGGCCAGATGCTCGGGCGATGACTGGGTTAAGGTATGCAGCCAGTGAGATTTCTCTAACGCTGCTTTAAAAGTGGTAGTTAAAACCTCAGCAACAAACAGAAGATTATTGCTTTCTTGATTATGGTAATACAAAACTTGAAATGTAAAAGCTTCAATTTGCTTTGAGGTTGTCAATGTTGATTTAAATCACTTGTTACTGCACTGCATGCACTGCAAACACCTTAAGAAGAGACAGAGATTATTTTTCCTGTATATCAATCTTATAAATGTTAGTAAGCAGTATAGACTACATTAAAAAGCAAAACCAAAATTAACCGCTAAAATTAAGAAAGAAAAATGAACGTTCCATATAATTTTGTCCTGGTTTTGGCTGGGATAGTGTTAATTTTCTTTCTAGGAGCTTGTATAGTGCTATGTTTTGGGTTCAGTATGAGAAGAATGTTGATAACACACTGATGTTGTCAGTTGTTGCTAAGTAGTGTTTAGACTAAGTCCAGGATTTTTCAGCTTCTCATGCCCAGCCAGCAAGAAGGCTGGAGGGGCACAAAAAGCTGGGGGGGG
>VYZV01040417.1:25514-40386 GCA_013401275.1 Pandion haliaetus
ATCATCATCATCATCATCATCTTCCTTTCTGCCCAATTAAACTGTCTTTATCTCAACCCACGAGTCTGACTTTGCTTTTCTGATTCTCTCCCCCATCCCCCTGGGTGGGGGGAAGTGAGTGAGTGGCTGCATACTACTAAATTTCTGCCTGGGGTTAAACCACAACAAATTTGCAAACAGGATTCTACATTTTTATTGGAAATCTATTTTTCAGGTCCCTTTTCCTAGACACTACATAGATGCTATTGAAAATGCTAAGGTAGATGAGTAGCTTCTCAATACCTTTTTTCTGCATAATGAAGAGTGGTTATAGTGGTTTTATGCAGATTTCAATTAGTTTTATGAAAAGCCATTGTTCTGTTGATATTGAAAAGGAAAAATAAGCTGTTTAATCTCATCCTGTGTAAGGAAATTACTTTTCTTTTACTAAATTGCATGCATGTACAATGTGCTTAATTCAGAAAAAGAGATGTCTTAAAAGTATAATACAAATTCCATTTGGATTAGGTGCAACCAGCTGCCAGAGGAGTAGCTATGACTGAGAGACTAATAGACTAGAAAGGATAACACTGTTTAATGCCTTTCTTATGAAACAGAAAATTCTTTCAACTGAAAACATCAGTGCGTTATCAACATTCCTCTCATACCTCGCTCAAAACTTAGCACTGTACCAGCTGCTAGGAAGACAATTAACTCTATCCCAGCTGAAACCAGGACAGGATTCCACAAATTCTCTTGATATTTTTATGTAAGAAGTGTACATGATGCTCCAGGCTCTAGCAGAAATTGCTGTGTGAACTGAGTGTTGGCCTGTTCCTGACTTCTGAACTGCAGGAAGGCTGTACTTCATTTCCCTACATGAAGAATATTTATCGTGTTTATAATCTTAGATGGGTTGGAAGGACTTGGTCACCCTTAATAAAGAGTAAGTTTCAATTCTACCTCTAATGTTTTATACATATAAATTAACATAAATAAGATGTCTTTTGCTTTTGTTGTTCTATGATATTCTAAGAAGAGCACAGTAGAAATTATATAGAATTCTATACATCTCTTCTTATCTGTATTTCAGCAGAATCATTGTAGGAGACACACGTTCTGTCTTAGTTCTTATTCACCATTTTCGTACATCCACAGTCAAACTAGTCTGTGTTTCTTTAGACATGATTACTCCATCGCAGAACCACAGAAGGGTTGAGGTTGGAAGGGACCCCTGAAGTTCACTTCTTCCAACCCCCTTGCTCAAGCAGGGCCACCCAGAGCTGGTTGCCCACCACCATGTCCACACAACTTTTGAATATCTCCAAGGAGGGAGACTCCACAACCTCTCTGGGAAACCTGTCCCAGTGCTCGGTCATCCCCACAGTAAAAAAGTGTTTCCTGATGGTCAGACGGCGCCTCCTGTCTTACAGTTTGTGCCCATTTCCTCTTGTCCTGTCACTGGGCACCACTGGGAAGAACCTGGCTCCGTCCTCTTTACACCTTCCCTTCAGGTGTTTGTATACATTGATGAGATCCGCCTGAGCCTTCTCTTCTCCAGGCTGAAATGTCCCAGCTCTCTCACCCTTTCCCCATAAAAGAGATACTCCAGTCCCTTAATCACCTTTGGGGCTCTTCATTGGACTCTCTCCAGTAGCTCCATGTGTCTCCTATGCTGAGGAGCCCAGACCTGGGCACAACACTCCAGGTGTGGCCTCACCAGTGCTAAGTAGAGGGGAAGGATCACTTCCCTCGATCTGGTGGCAGCCCAGGATACCATTAGCCGCCTTTGCTACTTAACACAAAGCCAATCAAGAGCCTTACTTACAGCTGTTTGATCAAGCCTTGATAAATGCTTGGATTATGCTGCTTTTACTTTTATTCTTTTATTTATGTTTCAGGGAAAGGAAAGTTAATGCATTGCAAATTACTTAAAGCAGAGATTTAAATTGTTTTAAGATTCTTTGGATGAGAATGGACATCACTCAAGTCATTTTCCTGACCTCTTTGTATTTCTTTCCAATATTTCACCCCAGGAGTGAAGCACAAAATAGACAAAGAAGGGCTTTTGTAAAGCTTTCAGATATTGTTTGCTTCTGGATGCATGTAGATAAATGAAATGCAAAGCAGATAAAGCACATCCACAAACCCCGTCGCTCTTCTGCAGATCTGGGAATTGCAATGATGTCTCAACAGTTCAGTCACTGTCATGTTGTTTGTAAAAGTTAAAAGCCGCTGGAAACATACACGGTAGAAGACTATAGCTTGTACATCAATGAAATATCGATTGGTAGTCAAGATTCCTTAGAAGAGTTGGTAACTACATGGTTTTTTTCATACCTCCAGTTCATTTTCAATGATAAAAGCATGCTATCTGCTTATTCCCTTAATGTAATAAAATTATAAGTAAATTGTACTGGCAACTCACATAGGTTTTAATAAGGTAATTTGTTAAAGGAATATTTTTTAAATACTAGAGCTCTAAAGGTGCAACAGAACAATGAGAAACAAAGTTTTTGGCTTTTTCTCAAACGAGGCTGTTATGCTTTGTTACAAAGGAATTGCTTTCAAATTACGTACTATGTGTCCTTTCTACTGCTCACTATAATTATGGTCACAATTAAACCTCAAAAATTGTTACTGTCAGTTTAGGATGTATGAAGCTGAAAAGACAGTTTGCACTGCAATGAATTTTATTATTATTAAAGACTGGGTAATCATAGCCAGCTGCAGTTGATCAATCTGAAAAACTCACACATTTAGGAACATGTCACTGAGCTGATTCTCTTAAATTTCAGGGTTTTTTTTGCAGTTAAATTCTAGCCATCCCCGTGGAAAGCACAATCTTAAATGTCTTTCCTTCTTCACTGCCCTTGTCCAAACTATCAGGAGCAGATGAAGTCCTTTCTTAAGCATTTTGTAATGCATTTGGGAATTCTTTGTGATTAGATTTGGACTCTCGTATTGTTATCATTAAAAAGACACTTCTATGGAGGTGGGAGTAAGGTACAAAATGTTAACTTTACATTCTCAAATTAGACCTTGGATTCAGAAAATTTTCTTTTGAAACTCTCTCTTGTAGTGTTATGAGACAAAGTTCTGAATTTATAGGATTAAAGCATTTTTCCCTAAATTTTCAAACTCGTAGCCTTTGAGTTTGATATACAAAACTTTAGGGCTTTAGCTGATACCACAGTGTAATGCTTGGCTATATATCAAAATATATAGATTATATTCTAGCCACAAATCTTTATGAAAGAATAGATTAAATTTTGCTCTTTTGTTCGTTGGTCTAATTGGAATTTTGAACTGAGTGCTTGAATTACTGGAGTTTTATGCTTAGGTGAAAGATCACAGAGTTAAATATTTAAAACAGTCTTTATATGTTTCAGTGTTGGATTTATTTATAATTCTGTAAATGCATAAATTTATATGCCACAATTATTTCTGATCTCAGAGAGCAGGAGTATTTCAATTGCTGTGTTTGACCTGTCCTATAGGTTCCAGACTGGTTAGTAGATAGAGCACTTGAGCCCTCGACAGATACCAAGAACTACTAATGCTTCTTTCTCTCCTGGACTTAACTCTGAAAGTTTTGAGTTTGTAACTTTTGACTTTTGGTATAATAGTAAAAGCTCTGTCATGTTTTCCAACCTTCAGTTACTCGTTCCTTAACTTGGAACTCAACTATAGGTTTTTGTGTCTGGGAGAGTGAGAAGAGTACAGGTGAGAACTATGACAAATCATGAGAAGTAATCTTTCAAAAAGTAATTATTTTTTTTAAAAGTCATGAAAATTTAGTTGTTATAAAGTGTGAAAGGGGAGTATAGATTTCAAATTGATTTCTATTATTATTTGAAAGCTTATTTAAATAGACAATTGCAATAAACACTATGTCACTGCTATTGTATTATGCATTTCTAAATGTAAGAGAAATTAATTTTCATTTTTTCACATCCATCTTATAAGCAAAATCAGTGACTTCAGAAAATAGCATCCATTTGCCAACTACAAAACTTCATTTGAGTTTCTTGTATTATACTCAATACAGCTATGCACTATGCATATGTGAGAGTATATAAGAAAGTGAGCATCTAAAGTTATGAGAATAAGAGATAGAGAGATGAATTAGAGGCACAGTAGTGTCAAGAAAAAAGGCACTTGGACAAAGCCCATATGTCTGTGAGTATTTAAAGTGGAAAAACTGACCCTGATGAACCTGCATGGGAATATGAATAGTTCCTCAAAGCAGTCTGTTGTCATGAAATTTAGACTTAAGACAGAACATAGGTTTTTACCTCTGTCCCTGAGCAATACCTTCAGTAAGATATAAAAAAAAAAAAATTGATTTGTGAAATTCTAGTTGCATTATAAAAATGTAATTTCTTAGATGATTTTGCCTGGTAAACCACAGTATCGAAGTACTCCAGCATTCAGCAATATTCAGAATCTCAAAGTTTTATGTCACTCTGTATCTGTGTTTAACAGCTGGACTCAACAATTTCACCTGAAGTGATAATTAAATCGGGAGTTTTTCCTTTCTCACAAAGCTCCTTGCCAAAGTCTCTAGTGGTAGACTTGTGCCTGAAGACACATACGAGATCTTGCACTGACTTAATTTGAAAAGTGGGCTGTCTTTTTGTATTTGACTCTTTGTTCTTTTCTCTTTCACTTCACTTCAAATTGACAATTGTACCTCCTTATAGCTATGGCAACAGCCACAAGCTTGCTCTCTTGGTTTTCTTTTTCACTGTATGTCTCAAATGTTATGCCGGTTTTAGTAACATGGTAGACATTAATAAAGATTCTGTTTTCAGTGTGCTTCGTTTGGTGGTTAGCTTTTCCACTTCTGTTGAAATAAACTCACCTGCTGGTTTTGAAGTTCAGCATATGTTATTGTTCAGTATTTTAATTACAAGCATAAGCTCACGTCCTACAGAAGAAAATATCCTCAGTCCCAAAGTCTGAAGTGATGTGCAGTTAGTATCATAGGGATGGAGGACACCATGTCACACTCCTTTAAAAAGAAAAATAGCTAGGTTTCTAGGTCAGTAAGACAGTTAATTTCAAAGTATATTTAGAAGTAATTTTTACCTCCTATATATTTATCAGTTTTTATGAGAATATGCTGTATTATCAGATGCAAAACACAATAGCAAAAGTGTCCCCACCACAAAGCATCAAGCCCATAAATTTGTGAGTTCATTCAAAATTTGAATCTAAAACATAATCCAAAGTTTTAAACTAGGAGTATTGCATGTTCTGCATAGCATGGTCATTACACTTCATCCCACCTCATGCAACAAGCCCAGTAACGTCTCTGAAATATAAATTGTACTGCTGATGGCTATGTACATGTTCCTTATCCAAGTGCAATTTTGTAGTCAAACATCATACTTCACACCTTGCAGTAAATAGCTTTGTGTGTAATTCCTGTAGGTGATAGTAGGTCACATACTCTCTTCCTGAAGGAGAATTAAAGAAAAGAGTATGAAAAGCAGGCATGAGGATAAACTAATAGGAATGAAAAGAAAATCCACTATTCTTTGTTCTTCAGTGGTCTTCAGATCTAACGATTGTTTCCATGCTCAGATATCAGAGAGATACAGAGAATAAACCTTTTTTAGATGCCACTTAGATACACCTGACTCCTTTTTAACTTTACGTACTGATTATAGTTATCAGACCTACCTCTAAATTTCACAGCTTTCAATTTCATATCAGTATGTTTACTCTGTTCACTAATAAATGAATTAGAAGTGACTATAACTTTATTATTGTGTGTGATACTTGGATTTCCAGGTGTACCAGAGCTGTGTCCTTAACAGCAAATATCAGAATCCAACTACAAGAATTCTTATTAAACCTGTTTGTATTTGTAACTTTTGTAATTTCACATGCTATAAAGACAACTGTTTTCCAGTAAAATAAATGGCCCTGGGAATTATCAAAGTTTTATTGTAATTCAAGTACCTGCAGTTATAACAGAAATGCCTGAAAAAAACCTTTGAAAGTATGTTTATCGTATTTTCTAATCCATTCCAAACCATTTTAATCCAAAATATCTTACTTATCACATTACAGAAAATAAAAGGTAACCAAATAATATTTTTTGTTACTCATAAGATAGCTCGCAATAAAAATTGGAAACAATTTCCCCTTGCTGATGTTGTTCTTTGAGCATATCCAAACCTATACAATTATTGAAGACTTTTTGCACACTTGTTATGCAGTTTGTAGCAAGAGGACAGTCATTTTCATTCTGCAGTTCTGGTTTATAGGCATGTATAGAAATTAAATGGATATTACTAAAAGAAGCTATAAATTTACTTTATTTATCTTTGTTGTTTCAAAAGCAGGATCCAAATTATACATCCCTTTTTCTAATCCGAGTAGAGGCAGGGGGATAAAGGCTATTGACATGTTCTTGTTATGGGCAATACACGGCTTGGGTCTTGTCTACTGTAAAGTCTGTAGGCAAGTTAAAGAGTTTGAGTTCTTGGAACAAGCTCTAACTAAGTTTTGGGGGGGGGCAGCATTTTAGGAGCCACTCTGGTCCTGCAAATGTGCAGGGTTGGTGCATCCCTCAGAGCTCACTGACTGGGGGCAGACAGCAGCAAGCATTGCCGGAGGTGGGTAAGGAGGACTTCAATCTCAGCCTTCTGTGTTTTAAAATTGAAACCTGACTGTTGTAATGCTAACTCACTTTCTGAAAAAAAAGTGAAAAAAATTAATTAGCTTATTAGTATTTTCACCTTTCCTTTGTTCTGCGCGTTGCTAGCCTAGAAGAATACATCAAAGGTAATACCAGTGCTGAGTGACCACTGCTTTGCAGATGAAAGCCTTTGGGGAAGCCCTGTGTCCGTGCTGGCCACCCAGGCTGGAGATGCAGAAGCAGGAGGGAGATGTTTGCTGCCAGGTGTCCCCAGCATGCCCCCATGCCAGCTCCTTCGCCTGCCGAAGAGCAGTATTTCCAGACCATCAAGAGCAAATGACACTCCTGCTGGGGGTGAGGTTTTCAGTTCATTCCTGCTGATCACATTATTGCATGCTCTTGTCTTGTTATTGATCTTTGAGTGGGGATGTATTGCACTTGCAGGTTTCCGTTATCCTTGCTGATGCTGTAAACTGGTATCCAACAATGCCCATGAAAGTCAGGAATGCTGTTGTGTAGGATTAGTAGGAGGTAAGATAGCATCAGACTGATGAAGCAAATTAAGCTTTCTGCCACTTACAAACATATTCTAGTACAACCTTTTTATATATGATTACAAACATAATGTACTGTAACTTTTTATAATTTTCAAGTCACCTGTTTGCAAACTCAGACTGTTTTTAACTCTCAAACTCTTCCCCGTGCAATTAATCTTCCTCATGGACAAGTAGTTTAAAAATAACTTATTTGGAAAAACGATATAAAATTTCCTCCATTACTGCAGTGAGTGGTTTTGATATTATAGAAATACTTACATTAACAAAGATGCTGAGGATATCTCACAGAATTAGTCATACATAATTGGCATGTTTTAGAAAGAAAACAAAAAGGTTGTACCCAAAGCACACCCTTTACTAATGGATCTCCAGTCCATGCTTTCTTTCACACAGAGGATCATACCTGAAATTATGGGATCTATATATGTTGTTAGAAGTTTTTCTTTCTCAGAGGAAAAGCACTGTTGCCTTTAAAAGCAATTAGTTTTACCATGGAGTTGACTGAACAAATGAAGCCATCTGTCTGCATTTACCACCGTCAAACCAAGGCAGAGCCCTGCTGCTAATTTCTGGTAGGCATCGATAGGGCTCCACAAGCAGAATGACAGCAGACTGCAGCTTCAGCTGGCATCTAAATTCACCCTCCACTCTGTTCCTGGGCATAACCTGAAGGTGGATGGCCCTGCTTCACCATGCAAGCTTGCTCTTCATGGGTGTCCAAGCATGCCTTCCTACTGCCCCACCAGGCTGCGACAAGGCACTTTCTGCTCCCCTTACAGAAGTCCTATAAGTGACATGATGGCAGATAATCACCATCACTTTTTTAAGCTATTTTCAGACTAAAGGCAGAACTTGCATCCATCTTAAAGGTGCTTATTTATGGTGGGTGAAGCAGGAAGCTCAGCATGGGAGGCAGCCAAGAAGCCCAACCTGTACAGTCTGCGTATCTGCTTGGTTGAGAGGCAGGTTTTATGCTCCTTTTGTAAGAGAAATTATTTTCCATCTTCATCACATACTGTAATTTTATCTCTTGTTCAGTTGTTGAGAATATAATGAGCTTGAAACCTTAGTTTTCTCTGGAGAAAAATTGGAGATATTCTGTGTGAGAAAATTGTGAGAAATAACTGGACTGCTACTATTATTGTATGCATCTCTCTGTTCAAGGGATAAATTTTATAAATAACCCATAATGTCAATGGAAACAAGTAATTACCACCTCAATATGTAAATAGTCCCATTTCGTTTCAAATAACAGAAAAGTTAAACCTTACAATAAGCAACACTACTTTGACAGCAAGGTCATAAATACATTATGAATGGATACATTTAAAAATTCACTTTTCTTTGCAGGTTGGATGAGTTTTAGCTTTTCTGGTGCATGCCTTGATAATAGAAAAATTAGAAAATGAAATTACAAATGCTAAAAAGAAGTTTTTATCTTCTACTTTATGCCTACTTGAAAATAATTCCATTGATTAAAAAAGCAAACAAAGAAACAAAACCCCAGACACTCACAACTTTCAGCCTGAGGCTTTATTTTTATAATATCTGTATTAAACATCATTGTGAAGAACTTCAGTTTGCATGATATGTACTTGCAGCTTGATATTACCAACATTGAATCTTTGGGATTTTCAGAAAACTTTTTATGTAATTCCCAGAAAACGATACTTTAATCACATCTGGATTAAGGAGAATCCTTCAGTAGACCTCATACTGAACTGATGCTGATGTACAAGATATCATTACATGCTTTTGTTTTGTTATATGCAAAAAATATAAAATAAAAAATTATTATAATCTTTCTTCTTGCTTTAGAAAGGCCATTTTCAGTAAGGGATAAATCCAGAGCCAAATTATCTGGGGGACATAATTAAAGATTAAAATTTTTAATTGAGTTGTTTCATAACATTTTAATAGGCATCCAAAAATGTCACACTGATGAAATAAAAGAAACTATAATTTTAAAACAATAAACCAAGATTAAATCAGAAGCAAAACCAGTTATAATAAAATTTAAAAAAAGAAATACAAACAAAAGGAAGAGGATGTTTATAGAAATAAAGATAAACTAATGCTAGGAACTCAGAAAACTGATAAACTTTTTAGGAAAACATAAGGACATCAATAGACAGATTGAAGGATAAAGAATATTTCAAAGAAAAAAGAATGAAGAAAAAAGGAAACTTAAGAGAGTTGTATTGATCATGGGTTTGCTTGACTAGCATTGATTTGCTTTGATTGATAAATCGAATCTAACTGATCAATGAGACTTGACAAGCTCTACCTTTTCATTTCAATTACGTGACAGGTGAAAGTATTCAGAAATAGATATTATGATAGAAGATGTCAGATGACCATTCATACCATATGATGAACCATTTTTCTGTTGCATCAGTAACTTTGGGAGGTTTTAACAACAGTTATAGGACTTAGATATGTTAAAATGAGGATTTTCAGACAACTTCAAAACTTACACTTAAATAGTTCAGGAAAATTCCCTCATTAACATAGTTAATGTTAATTTTCAGTAACTCATGGAACAGCCAATATTCAGAAAAGACAAATGGGATGATCAAACTAATTATGTCTGTCAGCCTGTCATACAGCCTGAAGAAAAGAGTGGACAAACTGATAAAAGACTTTATTAATAAAGTTTTAAAGTAAAGTAATTTAATTCATGCCAAATGGCATGATTCTATGGAAAACAGAACTTGTTGGACAAGCTTTACACCTTTCTATTGCTGAAAGTAAAACCAATCATCTATGGAGAAAAAGGAAAAGGAGCAAGCTGTGGATACAGGACCAAGGCTGAGACCTTGGATGGGTTGTAGGAAGCTGTTACCCTGATGTGTGCAGGATGCCTACCTGAACATGAGATCCCGCTGGAGCAGGCAGACCAAAGGAGCAACTCTTAATATTAGGGTCATACAGGACCTCAAAGTGATATATCCCATTTACCTCTATTTCCCTCAACCTTCCCAGGTCAGGAAGGAGGCTGCGACTATTCTCAGTAGGTTTCTTGGAATGGTCATATTTTTGGGGGGGAAAGGGGTCATAGGTAAGAGGTTGTAGCAGTATGAATGCAGACTGTTCTTTGCCCCATGGACTCAGCACCAGGACATAATCCTGGGCATGTACAATTTGTGGGGGTAGAGTCAGAGTGTCTGTGTTTGGCACTGTTACCATCTCACACAGGAATTCTCTGTATAGCCCAGAAGTTACTGATTAAAGAGGTTGCTGGCAGAGTGAGATGTCATGGAAAAGCCACAAGAACAGCTGGCAGACTGGAAAGATGCTTTAGTCCAAGAAGTCACCCACTGTGTCTGAAAGCTTAGCAAAGATTAAGGTGTGATTTGATAACCTCTTATAAGTGCCTACTGAGGAAAGAGGAGTTTGACAGTGGATAATGTGTCCCATGGTTATGAACTGATGTTAAAGATTTCAGACTAAAGAAAAAAAAAGACACCACTTTTCGACTACAAAAGTTATAATAATAATCACTTAGCAAGGACTACAGTGTTTTTACCATTACTTGCTTTAAAGAACGTGATTATATATTTTCATTCAAGATACATTTCATACAGAAGGGAATTAAGCTAATGTAACTATAAAGAAAGTCAGAACAGATGTGTTAGAGCTGCTGATTGTGATTCAGCTCACAGGTGTGATACAGAGGTTGTTACTATCACCACAGTTTATATGCCTTAAACAGCTGTACGCATATTGCCAAGAACAATCTATTATTTTGAGAGACCATGAGCTGTCCAGACTTTCAGACCTACTCGCCAGCTGGGAGGCATAAGAACTTGCTTGGGGATGAATTTCATTAAGGGACAGCAACCTGAGAGCAATTACCCCATACATTCAGGTGTCTAACTGAGGGATTGTACCATGGCAGGCACTGACTCTATACATTGTACTCCTGTCATCTAGCTCAGGGGAACATCTGACAGTGCTATCTTAATTATTCCACTGACAGTCTAGGAAGCAGAGAGTTCTAACTTAATGCACCCTGAACTGCACCAAAAGTAGGTGCCTACAGTAGGCAGCATGAATAGCTTCCATTGTAGCAGGTGTTTGCACCAAGTGAAAAGGAAAAAGGAGGTGTATCACCACAGCTTGTCCAAGGAACATGCATGAGCAGTATGCCTAACTCACACTGGAAGTCAACAATGAGTAGATATCTAAGAAGCACAAATGGCACTAAGCTCTTAAACACCTTTGACTTAAAGAGGGAGTCAAGCAAGGATGCACAGCTTGACTCTCTGCAATTCTGCGGTCCAAGTAACTCACTTCTCTGCAAAACGCAAATTCAAGATTAGGACTACTGTGCAGACCGCAGAAGTGGCCGCATTGACATTTTGACACTGTCTCTCATGACTTTGACACTGTCTCTCACAGCATACTCCTCGAGAAGCTGGTGGCACATGGCTTAGACAAGTGCACTTTTGCTGGGTAAAAAGCTGGCTGGATGGAAGAGCCCAGAGGGTTGTGGTGAATGGAGTTAAACCCAGTTGGCGGTGGGTCACAAGTGGTGTTCCCCAGGGCTCAGTACTGGTGCTGGCTCTCATATCTTTATCAATGATCTGGACAAGGGGATTAAGTGCACCCTCGGTCAGTTTGTGGATGACACCGAGTTGGGCAGGGAGGGTTGGTTTGCTCAAGGGTAGGAAGGCTCTACAGAGGGATCTGGACAGGCTGGACCTTTGGGCCAAGGCCAATTGTACGAGGTTCAACAAGGCCAAGTGCTGGGTCCTGCACTTGGGTCACAACAACCCCATGCAATGCTACAGGCTTGGGGAAGAGTGGCTGGAAAGCTGCCTGGCAGAAAGGGACCTGGGTGTGCTGGTTGACAGTTGGATGAATATGAGCCAGCAGTGTGCCCAGGCGGCCGAGAAGGCCAACGGCATCCTGGCCTGTATGAGAAACAGTGTGGCCAGCAGGAGCAGGGGAGTCATCGTCCCCCTGTACTCAGCACTGGTGAGTACTTGAGTACCACCTTGAGTACTGTGTTCAGTTTTGGGCCCCTCACGACAGGAAAGACATTGAGGCGCTGGAGCGTGTCCAGAGAAGGGCAATGAAGCTGGTGAGGGGCCTGGAGCACAAGTGTGATGAGGAGCGGCTGAGGGAACTGGGGTTGTTTAGTCTAGAGAAAAGGAGGCTGAAGGGAGACCTTGTTGCTCTCTACAACTGCCTGAGAGGAGGTTTTAGTGAGGTGGGTGCTGGTCTCTTCTATCAAGTAACTAGTGCTAGGATGAGAGGAAATGGACTCAAGTTGTGCCGGGGGAGGTTTAGATTGGATATTAGGAAAAATTTCTTTACTGAAAGGGTTGTTGGACATTGGAACAGGCTGCGCAGGGAAGTGGTTGAGTCACCATCCCTGGAGGTATTAAAAAAAAACATGTAGACAAGGCACTTCAGGACATGGTTTAGTGGGCATGGTAGATGGTTGGACTCGATGGTCTTAAAGGTCTTTTCCAACCTAAATGATTCTATGATTCTATGATTGCTGGCCACAGCTGTTTTGTGTCTTACATACCCTTTAGCTGTTTAAAAGTATGTACTATCTCTCAGCAGAGCTGAGCTACACTAACATATATATATACATGGATTTTAATCTATTCCTCTGAATTAGAGCTTTTACAATCTATTTGTGCTACAAGTATGTAAGACCAAACATTTAAATTTGAAATTTTCAAAGGCTCTTAAATATGAAAAAGACAAAAAGTAAGGGAAGTCTTATAGTACTGTTGAGGATAGTGAGAAACAGTCAAAACACACTGCAAAGCTTACATTTTTAAACACCTTCTCTAATCTTGTTAGGCAAAGAAAAGTTTTATTCCTTTGATGTACAGATGTAATTCCCACTGGTGATTCAGGTTATTTTCCAGATCTTTTTCAGTCAATGACCTAGCTTGCTTATTCCTCTCTATATATAATAACTTGCCCTAGAAAAATAGCATGTAATTTTTTTTCCTGACCCTCTCTAAAGCCTGCCAATGTTTCTTTGAATTTCATGCTAATAGTTACAACCTTTGTGCCTTGGTGACCCTTCATACTTAATGGGCACACTGTATGTTTGCTTCTCTCGGTCATTCTTGGAAACATTTCACAGTTTTCTACCCCGCAGAAACTCTTTGGAGAGTGGAAACTGCTCAGCTTTCCATTTACCTGTGGCATTTTCATCTAAACCATGCTTTTCCAGTTTCCTTCTAGGAAACACACACGAGCCTGTGTTGAAAGCCTTACTGGAACTGTGATACGACATCTGCTGTTTCTCCTCCATCCATAAGGCCTTTACCTTTTGTAGGAGGAGGAAATGGAGCTGGTTTGGCATGCTTCGTTCCTGACACACAAAGGTTGGTGGTTATTCATCCCTTTGCTTTACTCAGTACGTTCACAGATTGCTTGCTTATTGGCTCCATGTGTTTTTCAGAAGCGGAAGGAAGATAGGATATCTGCAATTTTCTGCAACCTCCTTTAATAAAGCAGTGCACCACTTTTGCCTTTTGCTATTTTTTCATATCCATCTGTCGCAACTTCTGAGAGGAAAACTAACACTGAGCTTTTATTAATGAATTCTTTCAGTGCTCTGGAAAAAAAATGTTATCAGATGAAGGCAGTTTGAAAACATCTGATTAAGTCAAGTATCAATTTGTTCCTTGCTACACCAGGCTGAAGTCTTGATCCTTCATGCCTGATATTAATTATGATAGTGTCTGATAGCAAATGAGCTTTTTGGAGAGAGTGAAAAAAGTCATTAAGTGTTTAGAAATTTTCAGCATCATATGTCAATCACTTTCAATCTCTGCAGGGGCAAACTAACCATCACTCTTGTTTTCATCTTACCTCTTAAACACTCACTTATAAGTGGTTTCCTGTTGCAGTTAATTTTCTCCATGAGTTCCCCTTTGTGACTTCACTTTTCTAACCCAAACTTTAATTGCAGTGCTGTGGTTTTGCACCCATCCTCAGTAGTTTGACCTGGTGCCCATTTTCTATGCAGTTCTTTTTTGTGCTTAAAATGCCAATGAGATATTTCATCATATTTAGAGTCTCTCAGCTGTGTGCCCTTAATATTCTTGTTAATTGCTAATCTCTTGTACACCTTCTCCTCATAGAATCCATTTGAAATGATTTTTCCTTCCAATTCTCTGATTTCTTTGAGGTCGGGCTTTCTGAAAGCCCTTGTTTTCATTCTGTCCTTATTTGTGCACTCTGAAGGGTCATGAAGTTACAATGGCATGTTCACTCATACCCAAGTCACCTTTCAATTTGACGGCCTCAGAGTTCTTTGCTCTTGGTTGAAATAATATGTAGAATTTCTCCCTTATAAATGCCCTACAGTTTTGCTACTAATTGGAAGAACTTGCAGGGCAGTCAGTGTCTCGCTACGTCCATTATTCATAACTTGTTTCTGTTATTAAACATCTCCACTGATGACTGCTCAGTTAAGGGTTTTAAAGGGTCAGAATGACATCACCTACTCTGGCTTACAATTGCAACAAATATTTCTGCTCGAGATTGTTCACTGGCTAATTCTATATTTTGTGAGACTTTGCCACTTAAATGTATTTCAATTTCTCCTTATTTGCATTTTAGTGGCAATTACAAGTATCAGCTATGGCTGAGGATTCAATCTTTTGAGACATTCTGCACGCATCTGTAAAGATAATAA
>VYZV01040417.1:40470-59707 GCA_013401275.1 Pandion haliaetus
GAAGAAAATAATAATAATAATAATAATAATAATAATAATAATAATAATAATAATAATAACCTCCTCTGTAATTCTTATATGCTTTCACAATAAACTTAATTCTACTCAACTCCTTTGCTTTGCCTGTGTTGCCATTTTGTCTTTAACTACTTGTTCAGCACAGTGAACTTGTGCATGTGTGTATGCATAAGTGTGCATGCCTGCACTTACCTGAATATTGAGCTTGGAGGGTGATTTTGCATTCTAAAGAGGCTAAGGAATAACAGAAAAAGGAGTGTTTGTCTGATTCCTAGAACTGCAAGTGACAAGTAAGCTGCCTATAATCCGTGGATTTAAAAACTTCTGGGCACAACAGGCAGATCCATGAGAACAGTTTAGTGACTGCAGCAACCATAAAGAAAAAGTTATCTTAGCCAAATATAAGCAGAGACATCTTCATAAAAACTAGGAGTTTATTAATCTTAATAAAACCGCATCAAACTTTAATTTTAAAAAGTGTTTAATTTTTCTCCTTCCTTGCCATACATCTCTCTGTTCATGTCTTTCCATTACTTTATATGTCTTGGAATTGGAACTAGACAGGCTGATTTACTTTGGCTCATGTTTCATATAAGTCTGCATTTAAGCATCTTATCTATTAAAGACAAATAAAAAGAAAACATATCAAGGATTCAGAGGCCTGTGAAAACTGTGATGTTTTTCTATCCTGGACATAAAGTACTGAGGAATTATAATTTCAATCTGCATTAAAAGCAAACTGCATTTTTTTAACCCTGTGTGTCTTTAAAACCCTGATTCAATGAGGCTTTTAAACACCTGCTCTACTTCAAAGTATGCTCACAATTGCTTTATTGGATCAGGTCCTAATTCGCTCAAAAACATAAATGGACCTTATTAGAAGTCAACAAGCTTGTGCTCTGTGGCTTACTTTCAAGTTATTTCATTTGAAGCCCAGGGATCCAATTAATTCCGATGGAGCTGTTTTACAGATATTAAATTTACATATTAAATACTAAGTTGAGGCCAAATTGAGGATTACTGATGCTCTAAAGGCTTCTGATTCTATAGCTGTCTGCAGTGCAAAACTATTTTTGCAGAATAGTTTCCTGTTCTCAGACAATTGTATAAACTATAGAAATATAACTCTTTTCACCTAGCATTCACTTCATAAATACATTCATCTTTCTTAAACCTCCAGCATATAGACACGGCATGATTTTCAAATATAGATAACAAAATAAGTTAGTGTAAACAAATGATAATATTTATCCACTGGAAATATTACATACCGAAATCCTCAGGAATAATTTTTTGAACACTTTAGCTGTACCTTGCTAAGATGAAGGTTGGTTCTGATTTATAGGATCACTGTGGAGCTCCTTATTAAACTGTCACTCAGAGACTATAAGAGTGGAAAACCCATTACTGTGTTAATTAGGTCTGTGGTAGTTTTCAGACTCGTGTGACAGCTGCCCACATGTGGCCTAGCATATATATTATCCGGGTGGCAACACTACCTCTGTTGGGGTAGAAGACTTTGCAGAGTCATGAGGAAAGGGAAAAGGATATTGCTTTGCCCCTTAGAGGGCAGTGTCACAGTCCAGGAAAAAGCTTCAAAGATTACATTTATTTTCTTGCAAATTATGTGTGAGGACAAAACATGCTGCAGCTTCATTTCATTTTGCTCTTATTTTTATTTCTTCCTTACACAAGGGTAGCTGCCTTGCACAAACACCTAGTTATGTTCCTCTAGATACAAATGCTACTGAGAAAAAATCAGATAAATTAATCCCAGAGGACTATATTCTTCAAAAACATTGTGTTTCTTGCATGACCACAGCCACAGGACTTCAGGAAATAATTCCATGATAAAAGAGGTGTTTGCATTTCTGGCCTATACCAGGCTGGGCTTAGGCAACAGCTAGCCCCCCACATCTCTTGGTATCTTTCAGTTGTTAATGACTTTCAGTTTCAGAAAATAGGGCTGAAACAGAACTTTGTAGCGTGCCCTGGTGACATGGAGACTAATCAAATTTTCCAAAGTGATCTTGAAAGGTATGTCCCTGGTCTTTCAATCAGACTTAGGCTGCACTATACACATCTATTACTGCGATGTAACCCAAGGTACAATATTCGGATGTTTAGCTGCTCTAGAGCAAATTCATATAGGCCTACGCTTACCTGTGCTAAATGTGCAGTAGTGAGCCCCACCTGCATCGACAGGAACATGTTTGGAAAGGTTGTTTAACTCCTTCAAATTACCTTGAATTTACTCAAAGCTGTTATCATTTAGTAGCTAATACTACTTATAAACCCTGAAAATCCATATCCTGACTAGTAAAGCGTTCACTTCTTCATGTAACCAGCATGCTAAGTCACATTTGAAAAGCAGAATATTCTTTGCTAAGCCAGTAAAGCATGTCTTAAACGGAGTCTCAAAACTAGATGCAGTGAGGCCCACCAAAAGCGGGATACTATCACCTCCTGAAACACAAGGGATTTTAATTTTCTTCTACCTTCAAAAGAAAAGTACTCTCTCTTGTTGCTCCAGCATTGCACTGGGAGATGCTGTCCAGCAGTGGGGCACGCAGATATGGTACACAAACCGAGTCATTCGCTAAGCGAGTATTTGTGGGCTGACACTAATACTTATTCTTAGGGAGCATGCTAAATATCTATGCCTGCCATGAACCCACTGAAGTCAGTGGACAGTCTCCCACCGCACTGGATTGGTTTTGTGCCTGGGTGTCATGCTGTGCCCTGCTGAGAAGAATGGCCTAATGCATTTTTCCCCATCTCTGACTTCAATGACTCCCTGATGTTATTTTCCCGTTTCCATTCCAATCTCACTTTCTTTTGCATACATCATTTCATCATATTTTCTGTCACGTTTTTAAATTCCTCCTTTAATACTTGAAATTATGTAGAACTTTTTGACATTTAAAAGATCATGGACTTCTCAGCAGAAATAGGCAAAGTCTGCCAGTCAGGAGACAGGCCACAATTAGTGTGCAGTCAAAACTTCTCCCATGCATATAAATCACTCCATCTCCCAAAGTCAGAAAGAACATGTGGATGAGACACAAGTAACATGAAGTGCTGTTGATCTTTACTGTTTAGGCTGAGCTCGTGGACTTGTTTTTAGTCAAAGGACAGAATCCAGAGCCATTTGTCTGGGAAAAGACAGCTGCAGTCTGCTAGCAAATAAGATAATGCAGCTAGAATATTTAGAAGACAGAAAAAAATGTTAACTACATTTGTCTGAGATCTTTGTGATCACTTAGGATGTTTGACTGAGCTACTAAATTCCAAGCAATGGCAGCTAGAGTATGAGAGAGAAAAAAGAAAGTTGCCCCAAAATTACCTGCTCAGTGTTCATGGTCCATCCTTCACATGATGGAAGAATATAATGGTAGGTTAATTTTTTTTCTGTCTGAATTAAAGACTCTCTGTTCATGGAACTCACATGTCATCTTGCCTCCAGCATAACCTCCTTTGGAGATTTCTACTGCTCAAAGGTTTAAAAAAGTGGCAGGTAATCCATGTTAGAACAAGGAAATTGAAAGCATATCATCCTTTTGCCAACAAAAGCCAGTTTGCATTACTAGCTTTCCTTGAATTACTTTTCTGATGATATGGGTAAGACTTTCCAGACAGACAGCAGATGAAGAATCATACTTTGGAGCTGTCTCCACTAAAGCAGGGATGCTAAGAAACAGTGGATTTTCAGAGGAAGGCACAAGAAATCTGGAGCTGCTATGAACATTTCAGGTTTTCTGCTGATTTTATTAAACTTATGTTAATGTCTGATGTAAAAGAGTTCAAACATGGGATCACAATTAGTTTCCTTGACTGTGTCCTGAGAAGCAGTACCTGTCCTGCCAAAAAGGGTTTGGATTTTTTCGTTCACCTTTATTTCTGAAAACTCATTTGGAAAATGGATTATCAGAAGTAGTAAGATGTGACTTCATGTGGGGATGAATACTGCTAAGGGTGTAGTACATGAACTTTTAAGTATTTGACAGTTATGATCCTATACGAGGGATACTCAGCTTATTTTATATATCCAATGGAGAAATAAAGTGACATATCATTTGTGATTTTATATAGAGAAGTGCCTACGCTTCCAAAGTCAGTCAAATTCTCTTCTTGTTTACACCTGACCAAAAATAAAACTGAAAACTTCATTGTCAAAGGAAGATTGCTACATCCACAGGTGTATGCTGCAACTTAGCATGCAGCTTGTTGAACGGGTGTTAGTGAAGGCAATATGATTTAAATTCTGAAAGATTTCTAAATATATCTTACTTCAGGAGTCCATTCAGAACAGAATTCAGTCCAGCAGCTCTAATGAAACTGGTAAGATGCATTAGCTGAAGTTATCATCAATTGCAATGTGTGCAACAGCACTAAAGTGAATTAATCACTATTAGTCACTCCTGAACCAGTTACTTTCATGCTCATAACTATGCTTATTGCAATAACCACTCTGTATAACACCCAGACTATTTTGTTTCCGAGAAGAATAATTTGACAAAAGAAGTGGAGAAGTATATACTTTATTGCATATCTGAAGAAGAAAATACAAAAAAAATTTTTTTTTTTAAACTTGGATTTGCCTTTCTACCATAACTGATCTCTTACTACCAGAAATTTAAATCTTACAGTATAATGCAGCAACACAAAATGCCAGTCTCTCATGCCAACATGTTTATTTCCATGTGGGAGGTTAGAAGAGGATTAGATTTGTAACAGCAATGCTATAAGGAAACACTTGGTCTCCTAGCTGCCATAATTATTATCAGCTGCAAACTTACTGGGTTTCCTCTTATTAATGTTATCACTTGGCACAGAATTATAATGCATGTTTAGCCAGTTATTTAGCCATCTGTGAAGTGGCTTAACTCTGTAAGGGATGGTATTAAACAAAATTCATATTAGCTTTGAGGAATATACAGTTCATGGCGCTGTCTGCAATTCAGTTAAATAAAAATGAAGTCAGTTGGGAAATTGCTATAGCTGGACTAATTACATATAATAACGTAGGAAAATATGGGGATTATAGATGAAACTAAATCTTTCAATAAAGACTCCTTATGATAGACGTTTTTTGGATTCCTTTTCCCTTCTTGCCCTGCAATAAACTACAAAAAAATGGAACATCTTGCTAAATTATTTTCCTTTAATTAGTCAGATTTCAAATAGAATATTTTTCATCCCTTGTCTTCATTTCCTGGCAGAGAGCAGAACAAATAAATTAATTCCATTAAGAGCCATTAGAGGAACAATATAGAATACTAAATCTGGTCAATAATAGACTGACCTATTGAATCATCTTGTAGTAAATGAAAAATAATTTTAACAGCCCACAGGCTACCGTCTTCAACACAACATCACCCCCCTTTTGGTTTCACGTGTAAGAATTAAAGGAACCAAAGGGCTGGAGTCTAAACACTGAGTTCTCTGCTTATTTATTCCCATGGATACCACAGCAACTTCAGGCTTTATATCAACCGCTGATACACACAAAAGATGCCAAGGCTTACATTCCTATAAACCAGCATAATGTCATAAGTGTATCTCTCTGCACCAGTCCACATTGTTGGAGGTGCACTTTTCTGAGTAATACACTGGAAGATCAAGATGATCAGAAACCCAGTGCTAACACTGGTATGGAGACACTTAAAACCAAAGTTTGTTAGGTTGCCACTGTTCCCCCCTGAGAAGCCAGCATATTATTTTCATCATGTCTGATGGGGGCTAGATAAGATTAAAAAAAAAAAAAAAAAGAAAAAAACAACCTCTTTTTAGACCAAAATCAAGTATGCACGTTTTAAAAATAAAAATATGTCCCTCAGTAGAAAACTTGTTAAAAAATGGTATCCAAAATTAAGAGCAGTTTCGTATGAACTCTGCAAGGAATCACACAGAACTTTGTTGATGATTGATACATAACTAAAATTTAAGAGACATAATTATTTTATCAAGAGATAAAAGAATTCCCATTTTCTACATCTTTGCTTGTTTACTGGATGGATGGGAGTGTTCACAAATTTCCTGTTCCTTGTTTGAGCTTTATATATGTATTAATATAGATATATACTTATATATATATATATATATATAANCTCCAGGCAATATATAGGCTTCAAGGATACTGAAGGTTATTACAAAAAGGAACAGTATGATCTGTTTGTATCCATGGTGGATGGGATGAGAAGCAGTGGATTTAACAGCATGAAGGAAGATTCAGATTAATCTTTATTAAAAAGGTTTGTAAAGTCAAGCAATATCCAAGAGGGAACAAACTAGAATAGATTACGTGGGAGGTGATAGAGTCTCCATTTTTGGAGGTCTTTACAAGCAAGCTGGAAAATACCAGAAAAAATACAGTTAATCCTACATTAGGGGAAGAAAGCAGATTGGATGATCTCTTGAGATGCCTGAACACCCAAAGCAGAGCTGTGTATATCCTTCTGGAGGCCAAAGACTCGAACTTAAGCTTAGTTGTTTAAGAGTGTATCCTCATGATGTTTTAGTTTGGCTCAGGAAGATGATTTGCAAGTCAATTTTGCAATTGTTCTCACTCACTGCACCTTGGTTTGCATAGCATGGGGTCAAACTAGATTTGTCTGGAGGAAAGTGACTGTAGTGAAGAGAAAGGTCCTTACACCATTTGTTTTGCTCTACAGAGCCTCTCATGTTAGACCATTCTTCTTGCTAGTGTAGACATGACTTAAGGCTTTTCCTGGTTATGACCATAAGTTCCTGAGGAACTGATGCAGCCAGGATCTGTTGTACTTCTGAGTGCTGTACCACAGATACAAGGAAAATCAAGCACAGGAAAATAAAAGGAGAGACAGAACTTAAGCTTTTTTTAGTTCCTTTTAAAAGCAGGAATAATTTTATTAGAGCATATTTATATCATATATTTCATCATCTATATAAATCTCTATTTATATATATGAAAATACATTCATAACACTGAGCTTCAGTCAGTTGAAGGCAAGTCTACAGACATTAGGAGTCTGCTCAGGCATCACCATTCTTCATCTTTCCCAAAACATACTTTCCAAAGTATTTCTAATTTCTAATTTCTAATACAGATTGCAAATGAAATACAAAGCTCTTTGGTAAAAGATGGTGCCTTTTATGCTTTTCCCCAAATCATATCTGACATTTGTGATCTTAGAAACTATCTTTTGAAAATAGTAAGTTGCCGACAGGATATAAATATAGTAGATCACCTCACAATATGATGGTGTCTGTGCTCTCATGGCCCCCCATGGTTTTGGCCATCATCCAGCTACCAACATGTAAGTGCAATAGACTGGGAAATAAAATACTGTGAAGAGCTGATGAATAGGCCTAGGACTGACTTCTGATTTCGCTGACGTTAGAAGCTCTTTCTGTTAGACCTCAGGCTTGTTTCTCTTGTGTCTCTTGGTGGTTCCTCAGTGCATTTCACACTGCACTGAAACCCAGAGAGGCACAGCCACAGTCAAACGCTTTTCCCCTCTACAAAAATATATGCAACAGATGGCTTCTAGCTAGGACAACTTGTTTATAACAGGGAAAAGGAGTCCATGGTCAGGAGGAGATCCCGACAGAAAAACTGGGACATTAAAAGGACACAAATGGCTCAAATTTCACAACTTTTTCCTGATGGTTGCAAACTGCAGAGAGCTGCTGGAGGTACTGAATGAGAGAAGGCAATGTGCTAAATGTCAGTCAGCAAAGATAAGCCAAGGAGTATTGTGTTCAGGTTGGTTGCTATATTCAAAATTGAGCCGTCCTTTTTACACTTTTACACTTAAACAAAAGGTAAAGATAAAAGAGGTTTCACGAAGCTTATGTCCAATTACTTTTGAAATTTAATGTCCTTGGAAAGAGCTAAATGGTAAATGAGAGTATCTGTACCTTGGCTGAAATGCTAATGTGTCCTGGTTTCAGCTGGGATAGAGTTAGTTTTCCTCCTACTAGCTGGTACAGTGCTGTATTTTGGATTTAGTATAAGAATAATGTTGATAACACACTGAAGTTTTAGTTGTTGCTATCTAGTGCTTATCCTAATTCAAGGATTTTTCAGTTCCCCATTCTCTGCCAGTGAGGAGGTGCACAAGAAGCCGGGAGGGAGCACGGCCAGGACAGCTGACCCCAACTAACCAAAGGGATATTCCATACCATAGAACGTCATGCTCAGCATATAAACTGCGGGCGGGGTTGGCTGGGAGTGGCAGGTCGCTGCTTGGGAACTGGCTGGGCATCAGTCAGTGGGTGGTGACCAATTGCATTGTGCATTACTTGTCTTTCTTGGGTTTTATTTCTCTCTCTCTTTTTTGTTATCGTCCTTTTCATTACAATTATTAGTATTATTAATATCATTATTCAGTTATTCAATTGTTAAACTGTTCTTATCTCAACCCATGAGATTTACTTTTTTTTCCAATTGTCCTCCCCATCCCACCGGGGCCAGGGGAAAGAGTGAGCAAGTGGTTGCATGGTGCCTAGTTGACAGCTGGGGTTAAACCACACGCAAGAGTGATTGTGGAGGTTTGGGAACAGCTTTATTCATTCTGAAATAAAAATTTTTGGCCTACAGATGACCTGACTCCTAGGAGTCCTTCTCACAAAGGCTTGACATTCTCCTCTGAAATGGGCATATGAAGGCTGGAGGATAAAATCAGAGCCAAAATACTATAAAACCCTGAGGTGATGACAAAATCAGAATTTCTGTACATATGTACAGCAAATATGCATCTCTGAGACACAAACATACACACATGTATAGTAATTACTATTAAGTTAGCAACAAGATCTGATAATAATTTGTCATAAAAGATGAAATGGTGAATTGTCTAAAACGCAAGAAGTGGCTCCTCTGACATCCATCTCATAATGGTAAGGTTCACAACTTGCAGTCTGCAGGCTTTTTATGATCCAGCTACAAGGTGCTGCAGATCTGTCCTCCCCCAGATCCTCTCATTTGGGCGGGACTTCAAAGTAGCCAAGGCAGCTAAAAGAAGAGGGTGGTGGACTATTATCGAGGATGCATATACTTAGGAAATCCTGAGCTCTTGAAAATCTGCCAATAATTGCCTCTCTGTCTTATGAAGGCATTTTTCTTTCTCCTAGAAGTGTTCTGCTTCTATTAGCTTTGATTACAGAAAAGCACAATCACCTATTCAAATAATGAAGAACTGTCTTCTCTTTGAAACACACACTGAGCACTGGTAGGCTGCGGTATTTCACCAAAGACTGAGGCTAGTCTGAAGATAACACAAGGAAGAAGATAGAGCAGAGCATTCCCGTGTGAAATGTTATATTTGGGTTGTCTCAGAATCAGACACTGACTTCCACCCCCTGCGTGTGAGCGAACAGGCACCCGACGGCACCGCAGGGCATCGTTTCCTCCTGCCCAAAGTCGCCGTGGCAGGAGTTTGAAATTGCACCTGAGTTTAACTCTCTCACTGATACACAGTCCACTCTCACCAGCTGCTTACCAGCAGCTGTACTGCTGAACTGCAACAAATGCCGAGGAAATAGTAATTCCCTGCAGAGCTGCCCCTGCCCAGTGCTACCTTCTGTCTCCCTACAGGCTCTGACCTTGAGGTCCGTATAGCCAAAGTTTAAGAAGGTTCAGTATCCAGCCACCTTTCTTCCACAGAAAATGTTAGGTTTGGGGACTAACATCTTTGCGGAGGAACAGATTTCTAGCTCTGACCGTCAGATAGTAAACCCCACTTTTTACAAATAACAAAGAAACCACTACTAAGGCGTAAGTCAGTGATCTTGACTGGGTTGTATAAGATGGCATTAATTTCATAATCAGTGTCCCTTTTCCACAGAAAGAATGAGTGATTCCTCAATCAGAAGCTTATCTTAAAGATACAGAGTCTTGTTCTTTTACAGTCCATATCCAAAATAATCTTTGGAACTAAAAAATAAATTCTTTTGCTCTCATATTTCACACTAGTATCGACTGAACTCAAAACTAACTGATGCATGCAGTTTTACTCATTTATTTAGGGAAATGTCAGCATGGTATTTAAAGCAGGCATGGCAAAGGAATGATCCCTTATTGCCTGCTTAGGCCTTTGCAGGTGTCACATCTGAATTTTTTAGGGAAAGGACACAAGAAAAATAAATGTTGTACAGCTGGCATATAAATATTCCTTTGGATATTGTCCGTGACAGCTGGCTGTCATACAAGAACAGTTGAATTCCTCACAGCAGGTGAGTGTTTGAGGAAGTTGACAATTGCTGCAATAAATAGTGAATACACAGTTCAGGTTAGAATTCTGTACCAGGTGACAAGGTTACAGATGTTTTCCAGAAGGTAGAAAACAAAAGACCAGTTATTTAACTGCTCCCGATCAAGGAGGACAGGAGAGCCAGACCATTTTGTGTCTCTGTGTGTGTGAATGATCCCGTGTGGCTTCTCAAGGGAGCATTTTTTTAACATACAGAAGCTCAAATCATCTCACTAGCAGTAATCCAGAATTCTAGAAGGATTTTTCCTGCTCCTAGAGTAAACTGAAGCACTTTTTCTCCTGCTGAGGTGAATTTTTTATTAGTCCTATTGACATAGTCTCTAAAACCAGCAATCTCTACCACTTCACATAAACCATGAAGTTCTTCATGCAAATGTGCTTGATAGCTTCTTGTGAGCAGAGACTCTGTAAGAGTATTTTTCTTAACAAGGTAATCACTGCATGTCACTCATGAGGTCATTGCCTCACAACGGGACTTTGTTCTCTGCTTTGCTGGGCAATTCTGACAACAGAGCTACTTATGCAACAGCAGAGTTGCAGTCCTCCCTTTAGAAAATCATCATGAGAGAAGTTTTTATTTTTAAATGTATTGGATAGTCTTTACAAAAAAATACATGTGGTATGTCTTATGTTGTAATGTTACAAAGTTACACTCTCCAAAGCAAATTCTGTTCGATTTCCAAAAAATGGGAAATAAACTGACAAGTAAAACCAAACTAAACAATGATTCAAACACCCAGAAATTATTGTCTTAAAGTATTTTTTCTTTCTTCTTTTTCTTTTTCTTCATGTAATAGAATTGTCTTTATCACCTTCGTTTGAAACCTGTAAGGTTCACTAAGCTTACTTTTTTAAGCTTTCCTCTGCAACTACAAGGAAATTTTCCTCTTAGCTGAAAGTTAACATTGGCACAGACCCCGGATTTGTGGCTAAAAGGAAAATGTCAGATATCATGAGAGTCGTGATGATATCATACTAAAGTCTCCTCGAATATCCTGGTAGTAAGTCCCGAGTTGAGCGCAGGAACAGCTGGCACGAGGAGATGACTGAAAAACCGAGGTGCCAGACTCAGGGTTCCTATCATGAAACAGGGATTGGGGACAGCATACTTCTACCCTCACAAAGATAGCAGAGCACGTGCTAAGGCACAAAGATACTTCACTCTGTCTCTAGCCCTTGTAAGGCAAAGAACCCGTGGTGAGAGTACAATGCTGTCCTGCTCCTTCTTCCCTTTCCTCTTCCATCCTTCTGTGCTATTCCCACCCTTGCCTGAATGCAGTACACAGCTCGGGTCCTTTGGCACCACTTTTTTCCAGAAATCACCCCAACAGATTTTTTTTTTAATCTTATTTATTGAGGAAAAATTTATATCTCGTTTATTTTGCTATGGGTCATGTGTTGCTTGTCTCTTCTCCTTCTACCCTCCCCCCCTCCCAGTCCTCAAAACCAGGTGTTGTGTAATGCTGCGAATGAGGATGCTGCGAATGAGGAGCCTGTGCTAGAACTGGAATATCAGCTTCACTGAGAGAGCAATGAAAAACAACATGAAAAGGTCACCTCTGTGGTAAAGTGCCCCTACACCTTTCTGACGGGAAAGTACACAGCTTCTGTTGACTTTGCAGAACTAATCAGAAACAGAAGGATTTGGATCCAGGCTTCCCCTTTCCTTCAGAAGCCAGAGACTGATCCCCTTACATAAGCTGAAATGTAAGAAAGTTAACATGACACTTAGCCTGGATTAAGGGAACTATCTGCAGACTACGATATCCTCAGTCGCGGAGTCACCATGCTTGGAAGGGGTAATTTTTAAGCATTATCAGCCTAATCTTCATGAATCTGAATTCTGTTTTGCTACGTAAGTGTGAATCCAGAGCAGCTCTGTTGACTTATCTGCATTCTTACCAGGGTTACTGAGAATAAAATCAGAACAGGACTCCCAGATTTTTATCAACCGATATGTAAATGGGGATGTATGCCCTTCAACAAGTAAAAGGACTATTTGTTAATTTTCATTTTAATGGAGTTTCTTATAGGTTGCTAATATGTTACTTGGGAATCACTTCAAATATGAAAGGAGATGCAATTCCCACTGCTGGGAGTAAAAAGAGAGAAATGATGGTTCGAGATTTACTCTACCAAAATATGCCGAAAGATTCTGTTGGAAGTGGTTTTGATTAAAGAATGCATTAAAGTAATTTTAAATATCCTCTTGATTATGAAAGTGAGCATATCAAGAGGATACGTTTTAGTAGGCAGGTTAATATTTACCCTGAAAAACAACTTCGTGGCTTGTGTGAGTCAGCTGGATGTGTGGGAGAAGGGCTGGTGGAAGGCTTCTCGGCGATGGAAGTAAAATTGAATTGTTCTGCCTCAAAGAAAAGGGTACAATAAGGTAGCTCTTTCTGGCAAGGTGTCTGTTCTCCTTTTTTCTTCTTTTCTCTTCATCTCCATCTCCTCATCTCCAGTTGCAGTAGCTGCTTCCCAGACTCTTTGACCCATTGCTTGGAAAGCAGGGTTTTGTACTCTGCAGCTTTGTGTTGCAGGGTAAAGTGGACAAGAGAGCCTACTGCCGTCTCTTTTTGGGACACCTGCTGTCCCCCAACACTCAGCCTGGCTACAAAAATGCCTGGTTTGCCCACACCGACAGTGACAAGAGTCAGACCTTCCAACCAGATGCATCTATCTCATTGATTTAAGAAGCTTTCCTTCCATATACTCAAGGGCAAGAAGAGTCAAAGTCCCTATGTGAGGCTGCTCTAGAGTAACCTGTGTCTGCATTAACTATCTAGAAGAGCTGACCTCCCTAGACATCTAGTGCAGAATTAAATTTCCTATATCGCTGCATTATTATGCAAAGAGAGTTACTCAAATTTTCCTTCTCCAGGAACCGTCTTGCTCACAAGAAAAGAGTTAGCTCTGCAGAAAACTGCTCATTAGTACTAGTTATTCCTGCATATTTTGGTCTTATTTAGGCTGAAATTTCATTTTTAAATCCAATTTTAGTGATTAACAGAAGAACCCGGTGAACTGATGGAAAATTTCATGTGAGAGCTAAAGATATGACTGAAGCAGCAACTTTTGTAAGTACTTTCAAGTGATCTAGACAAATAACAGGTATTGATTTTTCTTTATTGAGGATGAAAGCTCATGTCCATTCCTGCTTATTTGCAAGAATATGTTAGTGGTAGAAGTTCAGGGGTGTTGAGAAGCATAAGTGCAAAGATAAAATCTTGGATTCACTTCAGAGGAAGCTTAAATGATCCGTTTGTTCTTCAATAATACATTTTATGTAATTGGATTTCTTCTTCAGTCAGATCCAAATAAGCAAATGCTAAAAAAATATAACACATTTCATCTTTCTGGTGGCTCAAGTCAACTCTTTCAATCCCTAAGATACTGACTATCTGGGTCTCAGTATGCGTATTAGAAATGACCTTGTATCCTTAGCCTGGAGTTCAAACCCCTACTCATACCTGATTCTGTCATACTTTTTTTTCCTTAAGACCTTAAATCCTGAAACTGTGAAACTTCATTCAGCTACAAAAAATTTACATGATTTTTAACGTTGTAAAAATCAAATGTCGGATATTTGAGTGAATATAGAATTCAAAGATAAAATGAAACTTGTGTAAATAGATCTGTCCTGCATCACTATTCGTACTGATTATCAGGCATTGTGTATTAAGGGAAAGTGGAAAAAAAAAATAAATCTGTGACTTGTGAAATCTGTAGCACCAAGTACAACATCTGAAAACAAGGCAGAAGATTTCATAGCTCATTTCAAGTACTTTTTTGTCTGAATGTTCCACTGTTAGTGAACTTGCGGTATACCTAGAACAGAACTAAAACCAAAATCAAAGTCATGCTGATTTGAAATATTCGTATGAATAAGCTTCAAGAAACATACAAAGAAACCTCAACTCTCCTGCAGAAGAATCAGGGCATTTCACTCGGATTTAAGTAAAAGCTGTCTTCGTTAAAGGAAAAGAAGTTGCTTTACCAAAATAAGACACTCATTTGATCTTTCAATAGAATAAGGTCCTGCATTGTAAATGGACATATTTGGAGTTTAAAATACAACTGTTAACCAAAGTCATAATCTTTATGTTTTGGACAGAAATAGTCACACCATATGAAATATTATAGCATTTTATGTTTTACAACAGAAAAGAAAAAAATGTATATGTGAAAGTTTTCCTTATACCTACAAAAAAACTGATGATACATTTTCTGCCTGTTAAATGGCTGCCTTCCAAAGAGTTCCTGATACCAAATTAAGCTTCATAAATACTTCAAATGTATTTTCTATTAAAAACTCCATGATGTATGAGGATTATGTGGGTTTTCCTTTTGTTTTGAAGGAGTTATCCCATTCATCCTTATATTGTTTGGGGATTAACACTCACTAGAAAACATGGGCATCAATTTCTGCAGGATACCATCCTAGCCATAGAAATAATGGAGGAATTTATTTCTGAAACTTTAAAAGGCTATTCAAATTTCTATACCAAATTCCTGTCTGAAAAGTCTAAACAGCACCTTATCTTCACAACCCTGTAATACAGAAAAAAAAAAAAAAAAAAAAAAAAAAAAAAAAGTAGAGCTTTAAAAAAAGAGTTTGTGGACTTGCTTTTCTGGTAATTGCATGTAGAATACTTCTACCAGAACCATATTTTGGATAATGAGGACTGTAAGGTCCAGGAGGCAGCATCACTCTCCCTTCCCAAGTACAGCATTTATTGCCCTAGCTGTCAGAGCTGAATGGATTTAGCATGTGGTGCTTATAACAACTCGTTAGCTGTTATATGCTTGACATGTGGCAACAGCTTAAAACTATTTGGAAACAGAAGCTAAAGCAGGCTTCTGCACAAGGAGGGATGACATTGCTGGAGCAAACATTATTGCACCTGTGAGGATAGCCTACAGATGCTGCCTTTCAGATCCTGGTTTCATTCCTACTGTGAGAAATCTGCCTGCATGGTTTGAGCCTGCATTTTGGAAAGGCTGCTCATCTGCAGGGCAGGTGAGGGAAAACCAGCCTGTGCTTCCCTGGGCCCCATCAGTCTGAAAACAGGCACCTTTAAAAGGGAAGGACTCATGTTTGCTCTCACCTGAGATGTCACCAATGGCTGCATCAGAAAATTATTGTGACATAAAATACAGTAATATAGAGTAAAACCAGCAAGAGATCTGGCATTCCATTCTCCTGGACTATGACGTCAAGCGCCAGGACTCTGCTTTGGAAATAGTAAAGCAGTGCACTTACCATGGCAGTCAGGATGTGTCCTTTCTTTGAAGTAGTTGCAGGTTTGAAGCAAGAATTATCGGGAAAAAACCAGCAGTGCACATGGGGTAAAAGGCCCAAAAGAGGAATTTTATGGCCTCCTCTGGCCTTAAATACTATGAATACCAGGCATAAATGGAAAGCCAACAGCCATAAAATTAGTGCTAAATTCATCTTTCCTCTCCTACAGTTACTACTGCCCAAACTCTTCCCCGTGTTTTTTTTTTTTGAATGTCTGAGGAAAACTTGTGCACTGTTACCAACAGATGTGGGCTGGTCCGGACCAAGGAGGGAAATCAATTCCAGGCCCTCGGCCATCTCCCAGATAATACCCTGCTGGTTTCCTCTTGTGTTGTACCAGCTCTGCACAAGCTCCCCCACCTCCTGTGCTCTCAGCTGGGGAAAATAACACAAAAGGGGAGCAATTCTCTCATGGTCTTCTTATTTCTCTACAAAGAAAACAGATCTAGACAGCACAACATATATCCACACTCTGTACTATTTTAAAGGAAATTTTATCCTGTAATTATTGTACAATACTTATATAGTAAATATGATCTCATCTAAGATTAACCAAAGAAATAATAGCTTCATCTCCACTTAACTGTCAGGTTCATAGATACCTTTCCAAGAAATGCTGTCCTTTATCAATGCTCAATAGTATCATTTTATGGGAAACATTCATGTAGGATTATTGTCGTGGTGTCTAAGCACCTCACATTTATTCAAAATATATATTTAAGAAGGGTTTCAGGAAGGTGGAGAAAGACTATTTTCCTGATATTACAAATAGAGGCCAATGGCCTGGTCCAAGCAAGGAGGTACGTCTTTCTTTTAAAAGGAGAAGAGTATGTATCCATGCCTCTTCTTTACAGCTAGTCAATAATTGGATAACTCCAGCAAGATATGGAAGACATGGCTAGAAAATGACATTCAGGCCTAGACACTTCTCAGGAGTGACTGACTTTTAGTGCCAGGCTGTTAGCCATTTAAGGACTGAGAGCATTTCTTCAGTGTCAGCGTTGATGTTTTCACCTCTGAATGTCATACTTTCAGATTTATGACCTGGAGAAGTGAGAGCGATTGCACAAGTCCTCCGCAGCTCTGTGAGATGGGGAAGAACGGTATTTCCATCCCTCTTTGCATGGTTCCTGTGTATCGCTATCCTCTGGTAGTTCAAAGTAAAAAAGTTGGAGCAAGAACTTCCTACGCACTCCCTGCGGAGCGTGGCCATCAGACTGCAGTGCAGCTCTCTCCCTAGTTTTCACCTTCTGGCTCAATGACTCCTTAAATACTGCGTACAAATTGAAACTTTTCAACAAAAAGGAAAGAAAGTTCCCCATTCTCTATCTCAGCACATGCCCAACTAGGGACATCTCAAGCATCTGTACTGGATTTCCTTGAAAGGGGTTTCAGCCTCTTAGACCATCTCTTGCACACTCTAACAATGGAAACCTACTTTACTAAAAACTAAGCCAAAGGTTTCACTTTCCAGTGGACATTCTTTGAAAAATATTTTTGTAGAAGGCACTTTCACTCTGTGTGGAGGGGTAACGTAATTTTGGATGGCACAGAGCTTCAGGCCAATACAGGTGCTTGACACCACTGAACTTCTTGTGACCACTGGGCGCAAGCAGTACTACAAGAGCTTAGAGAAATAAATACTTTCAGTCTTAGGCATCACCTGGGAGGAGTTTTTAAACCTTCTCTATATTGGAGTCAAGTGTTTAAATTCAGTCTAAAAAGAGATTTGCCCAGAAAGCCTCTGAGGAAGGGTTGAATAAAGTAATTATTCCATGTTTTGGCATTAACAACTTCAACAGTGATTGATACAGCAAGAAACAGAAATTCCTTTCACTGCAGGAGCAGAGAGAAATGGCATTTGTGAAGAAGTAAGACAAACCAGGTGTCCATCATGTTCTACTGATTTTACATATCTGTGAAAGAGGTAAAGCCTCAGTAGCTATTAACCAGTTTTACCATATAGCTTGCTGAGACATGAACAGGTCTCCAGTGCTGCCACCATCCCTCACTATTTCTTCTGTTCCTTTTGTTTGTTTGCTAACCCAAATCATCACACATCACCTTCAAAGAGCAGGCAAACCCCTGAGGGCAGAGACTCTCTCTTACTCTGTTTGCACAGAGCACAGCATGAGCCTGACAGAAGCTGCAGGAGCACACAAGCTTAACTTCATTCATCAAATACTCCTAAAAGGAAGGAGTATTTTTGAGGGAACAAACTGACTCCAGTGATTCTGGGGAAGTGTATACTGGTTTTTTTTTGGGGGGGTCCCCCCACAAGAATTGTCAAGTCAGCACTGTGCTATATCAATGCTGCTTTTACCCTGGCACACCAGTGGTGTAATCAGGTCACTCTTGGTTTGCTCCCAGGACCTCCAGACGTTGAATTCTGAGGTTTGATTTTTATTTTCTTTTCAATTCAAGATTTCGTTATCTAAACAGACTTTATCTATTTCTTCTGCTTTGAGGTTCTCTGAGCATGTTCTCAGGGTATAAATTTTTTTCCCTAACATCTAGGGAGCTGGCACCCACTGGCCCCAAACTCCACCTCCTTCTCCTCAGGTTGGGATCACAGTTAAATATATTCTTTACAGAATGTTACAGAGGGTGTAAGTCCTCGCTCATGAAGACATTGTTCACAGAGCATCCCATCATTGACTTGTATGGTGAAGCTTAGGAGGCTAGGTCTGCTCTTTCCCTCAAAAGACAAAGCCCTCTCAAATCACAGGACGCGGTTATACCAATTTTTCAAAGAAAAGTTTATTTCTACCTTATTAAGAAACTGCCTAAACAGCCTGTTTTCAGCTTCAGCTGCTACAAATGACTGAAGAAAGAGTGACTATTCTCTCTTTTTTACAACTTTCCAAATCCACATGAAAGCTATTTGGAAAAATCACCATTCGGCTACCTTAGGATTGCAGACTGGTTACCAACCCAGGTAGCTTTCCTGTTGAAGTGGTGGTCTCTCTTGTTACATCTCTGACTACCGGGTAGTGTACTACCTAGGTGGCTAGCTTCAGGGAAAGGCCAGCTCAGATGTAGCAGTGTCTTCTTGACAGGTTACTAGAATTTCTGCCCAAGAAGAATGAGAAAAGTCAACAACAACAGCAAAAGGCTGCATGTGCAACATGGAATTTGGAGTTTCCTGGGAGCTGTGTCTGTACCCAGAGTTTCTGAGCTAGAGAGGCTGACTCCCCAAATCCCACATCTGCTAGTGCCCCTTTGCTCTAACTGCAGCAGTTCAGCAGGGAAACTCAGCTGATATGCTTTCCAACCACTGGGTTTCTGGAAACTCATGAATAACTACAGCAACATAGGCTACCTTTATTCTCTGAAAAATTCAGTCAGCTTGAAAGTAATGTGCTGTCATTATAGATCTTTTTCTTAGTTTACTATTTTGTCACTTCTTAAATTCCTTGTATTAGTGGAAGCCGGGGAACAAAGGACAGGGAATTTGCACACACTTTTCCTGCAAGTCATCTTTCCCTAACTGAATGGGAGGCAAGCTAGATGGCTCACGTCTTTCACATCCTTTATGGCATCCCACAAATGCAAAGACAGATTATAACAATTCACCTGGACGGCTGGTGAATCTTGTATGGATTTGTCCAGAAACTACCAGACAAATACAACCGTAGCATTCAACAAGCAGCTCCTG
>VYZV01040419.1:9203-36111 GCA_013401275.1 Pandion haliaetus
GGGCTTTCCCATGGAGTCACGGCCATCTTGGGGGCCTCTGCTCCACCATGGACCTCCATGGGCTGCAGGGGGACAGCCTGCTGTCTCACCACAGGCTGCAGGGCCATCAGCCTCCTCAGGCGCCCCTCCTCCCCCTCCTTCTTCACTGACCTCAGTATCTGCAGAGGTGTTCCTCTCACGTTCCCACCCCCACACTGCAGGTTCCCCTTCTTAAATCTGTTCTCCCAGAGGTGCTACCGCCGTCGCTGATGGGATCAGCCTGGGCCAGAGGCAGGTCCGACTTGGAGATGGGGGAGCTTCCAGCAGCTTCTCACAGGAGTCACCTCTGCAGCCCCCTGCCCCACTACCAAAAAAAACCCTGCACCACACAAACCCGTAACAGATGCATCCAACTATATAAAACTTAATGTCAGATGAGACTGGCAGTGTTCTGAGCAGCTGAAAGACCTTGGAAGAAGCAACATTAGAGAATCTTAACTGTAAAGAAAAACTGCCATCTTCAGCCTAGGATCCTACAGATTTCCATTTTTTGCAATCTAATAGAGCAATAACATACATCTGGATTTGATTTTAACACCTTAGAGTTGTGATACAGTAGACAATAAAGTGATCAGATGAGTTCATTAGGACTAGGCAGCCTTAACTAGTTGTTAAGTATATGGTTTAACACTCAAAGAAGCAACAGTATTCTACTGTCTTTTTATGTATCCTTGGTCATCCACAACCCTCTTTTTATTTGTCATTTCCAGACGTAAATCAGGTTGTTTTTTCCCTCCTTTCGTCTCCTATTCAAGAGTCTGAAGTATATGCATTTCTGGAGCCTGAGAAAGCTTGTTCACCAGCTCACACTGTTTAAGTAGCAGCAGTTCAGTTCTTTTGGGTTTTGGTGGTCTGCATGCAGGGGCAGCTAGGTGGCGTTGGATAGACTTCTGACATCAGTTATTAGTGGAAGGTGACAAGTTTGTATGACAGCATTAATTGTACAGAATCAAAGCTCTTAAATATTTTCATGATATATAATTTAGTCTTTGCAGGAATGTTGCTTAGATTTTATTCCTTTTCATATCTGTGTGAATTCCTAGCTTTTTTTCTTTTCTTTTTTTTTTTAATTTTTGTGTACTTTGGGTATTCTTCTTGTGAAGGCTAGAGGTACATGCTGCATTTCTGAATAATTTAGTTAGGGTAAATGAGTAAAGAAGTTCTGGAAGAGCTGATTTTGGCCACTGTGTCAAGTCTCGGATTTTGTACTCATCTATTTATCAAACCATTCAGAGACTGACCAAACTTTGTCTTAAAGCTGTTCTTGTCTGTGTTGGAATCACAGTATACAACTTTATTCTTCTGCTTAAAAGCCTTCTTTTAGTTTTCATCATAAGTGAATCCATAGCCAGCTTCTATATATTTTTTAGTTCTGGCAGCATTTTGCTGCTGACCTTTTCCTTTAGCTTAAGTCATGCAGTATTAATCTCAAGACTCAGTACAACTGCAGCCTAAAAATACAGTGAGATGGTAAATATAAAATACGGAAAAGAGCTAAGGAGGCTAAAATGATTATTTATTTATTTATTTATTTATTTATTCCTTTGAGAAAGACTGTCTTCCAGGCTGGTCACCCTAGTAGTCTTTGTCTGTGCCTCTTCTACCTTGAATCTCTATCTTGCATACAACTGCTTATAATTTTCCAGAATTCCCCAAAGGATCTGTACTTTATGATCCTATTTAATCAACTGAGCATGTAAGCTAGTGCTGGTTTAGATTGAGGTGGGGTAAAACACATGACATGACAGGCAGACAAACAGAAAACCACTTTTAAGGTCAGCAAAGCCAGAATGGCTTCCCAGTTCTGGACTATACTAGCAAGAAAGAAAGAGATACCATAACTGCAGTTAGCCTGCAGAAGAGACTAATGCTGAGGCTGCCGTTTCATAAATAAGGTTGAGCTAGTCAATGTTTGCTGGCACCAAAAAACATACGTAGTCCTGCTTCCTTCCCACTGCTCTGGC
This sequence comes from Pandion haliaetus, assembly GCA_013401275.1. Lineage (NCBI taxonomy): Eukaryota > Metazoa > Chordata > Aves > Accipitriformes > Pandionidae > Pandion > Pandion haliaetus. The sequence continues at coordinate 11,207 of VYZV01040419.1, forward strand.
CACATGGTTCTGCTCTCTGTGTTGTGCTGTCCTTACTATCTGTCTGACTCCCCTGCAAACCAACCCAGGTCACCAAGCTAGCGTGAAGTTGTTTTGTTGCGTTGCCTTCCAAACTTTTTGCACAAGCTTACATGAGGTGGGGGTGACCCTTCCTGTGTCAATAAGCTATTAGATTGGCTTACCTTGGAGGGATGTTGGAAATTGTAGCATTAGTTTACACCCCATCTTTACGCAAATGGATATAGGTGGTGAAAATAATGATTTCTTTTAAGGCAGGAGAAAGGAATTTGCTGGCAGTATTCTGTCTCTCACAGACATTTCTATTACACTGATTAATGGTGATTGGGAGGTTTATCTACATTTTTGACTTGTCTCAGAAGGCCAATGGGTGAGTTAGGCAGCTTTATAGTAAACCTAGCTGCAAGGAGGAAGTCACTAAAAATTGCTCAGTGATAATTGCGTTTGGTTTATTTTTGTTTTTGTTTTCAGTGAAGGGAGCAATCTCACCCCTGCTCATCATTACCCTGACTTCAGATTTAAGACATATGCACCTCTTGCCTTCCGCTATTTCAGAGAACTTTTTGGTATCAAGCCTGATGATTATCTGGTAAGAGCTTGCAGTTTTCCTTTGAGCTACAAATAACTATAATGTTTACTAGTTTCATAGAGACAGAAGAGGATGCTTTAATGGTGCCCAAACTGGTAGTAAATTTCTTGTGTGGAGTGGCTTATAATTAGTTAATATTTTTAGTGTTTTACAAAAATTTTAATTCTTCATCTTTGTGATGATTCCTAAAAAACCTTCCTTGTCAATTGACTAGAGTAACTTGAGTATTACTGCTCATTCAGGTCATTGTTTCTACAGAAGTTATAATCAGTATTTGTGTGACTTCTACCCATTCAGTTCTAATAAAGTGCTCTTGTGTTATCTGCATTATTTATTCACTTCATTAAATACGTGTTTGTCTGCAAATATTCCCATCTAGCCTTGAGAAAAGTGGGTGGTGGGCTAAAAAAGAAGCATTTTAGAGTATGTCCTTTGTTCTCCGTATTTTATAGTTTAAAGACTTATTCCTTCTCAGTATTCAACTGTTTATGTGAGAAAAAAGGTGATGCATTTGCTGCCATAATAAAAGCAGGCTTTACTTGGCAGAACCACTTCGTGCACTGCCAGGGACGAGGATCCACTATTTCACTTCTGTGGTTCTGCTTTCAGAAGGGTAGTGTAAAGCAGAACTGGATTGTTTTCTAGGTGTTTGCCTCATGTGCAGTTTGTCTCCTGCTGGTCCACACAACAAATCAGAGTCTCAGTACAAATTAGCAACTTTATATGTCAGAGTTCTACTGGGAACTTCTTTGAATGAGTTTTTTAGATCCTTTTGTTCCGTTATTGGTGACTGTTTCTTTAAAACCAAAAGAATTTGAAAATACTTGAATGAGTAAAAAAGAAAATTTGATTAAATGGTGCTGAAACATTACTTAATGTATTACTTCACTAATTTCTGCTCTGTTCAAGTGTGTTATAAGGGTTTTTTTTTCCTTCTTGAACAATGACCCTAAAAGCAAAACTTAGATGATTTTGCTTTTATTTAGGTTGAATGTGGATGTCTGATTTTATTTCTTTAGTACTATGTATGGATTTTGTATTACTAGCCCTCATGATAATAGTTATGTATAAAACCAGATCATTCCTTTGAATTATAGACTTTAGTAGCAGGGAAGTGCAGTTGCGTTGGAGTTTTATAAATCACAGAATCACAGAGTGGTTTGGGTTGGAAGGTACCTTAAAGATTATCTAGTTCCAACCCCACTGCCATGGGCAGGGACACATTCCACTAGATCAGATTGCTCAAAGCCCCATCCAACCTGGCCTTGAACACTTCCAGGGACGGGGCATCCACAGCCTCTCTGGCAAACCTGTTCCAGTGCCTCACCGCCCTCACAGTAAAGAATTTCTTCTAATATCTAATCTAAATCTACCAACTTTCAGTTTAAAGCCATTACCCCTCATCCTATCTCTACATGCCCTTGTAAAAAGTCCCTCTCTGGCTTTCCTGTAGACCCCTTTAGGTACTGGAAGGCTGCTATAAGGTCTCCCTGGAGTCTTCTCTTCTCCAGGCTGAACAACCTCAGCCTGTCTTAATAGGAGAGGTTCTCCAGCCATCTAATCATCTTTATGGCCCTCTCTGGACTCACTCCAACAGGTCCACATCCTCCTTATATTGGGGCCCCCAAAACTGGACAAAGTACTCAGGTGGGGTCTCATGAGAGCAGAGTAGAGGGGGAGAACCACCTCCCTTGACCTGCTAGTCACACTTCTTTTGATGCAGCCCAGGATACAGTTGGCTTTCTGGGCTGCAAGCACACATTGCTAGGTCACATTGAGCTTCTCATCAACCAACACCCCCAAGCCCTTCTCCTCAGGGATGCTCTCAATCCATTCTCTGTGCAGCCTGTATTTGTGCTTGGGATTACCCCAAGCCATGTGCAGGACCTTGCACTTGGCCTTGTTGAGCTTCATGAGGTTCACACAGGCCCACAGCTCAAGCCTGTCAAGGTCCCTCTGGATGGTATCCCTTCCCTCCAGCATGTCAACTGCACCACATAGCTTGGTGTTGTCGGCAAACCTGCTGAGCATGCACTCAATCCAAACTTTGTCACGGCAAAGATGTTAAATGGTGCCAGTCCCAACACTGACCCCTGAGGAACACCACTTGTCACTGCTCTCCACTTGGACATCAAGCCCTTGACTGCAACTCTCTGAGTGTGACCATCCAGCACCATCCAGCCGATTCCTTATCGACCAAGTGGTCCATCTGTCAAATCCACATGTCTCCAATTTAGAGACAAGGATGTCATGCTGGACAGGGGTGTCATTAGGTAAGATGTTGTTTATCTATCTTCTTTTATGGACTTGGAAAAAGATGAAATATGCTGGCTGCATTGCCAGCTGCTAAAAAGGCTGTACTTCCTAGAGCAAAGTTATTGTCACCTGCAATTTGTATTCCATCTAAGGAAGCATTTGCAGTAGCATAAATTAAAAATTATAGAAAGTCTGCTTGCTCTTGATAAAGGAATTGTGACACTCAGTTTAGCTTCAAAATGACTAATCCCTGAGGGAAATTCCCAGTAAAGGCAACTTGTTGCAGATTCTTTTTTCTCTTGGCTGGGCAAAAGACACTAGTGATATGTTTCCAAGGAAAGGGGGCAACTAGAAAAGCTAGTTTCAAGATTGAGTGCACCTTCTTTTCTTGAAAATGCAAAAGCAGATTTCCTTCAACAAACAGGTGCTCTTGTGAAATACAGTTGGAATTTCAGTGTCTGTTGTAACTGATGCATGCCTTTGTTAGGGTTATACTTGCTCTGCAAGCATGTTAGAATCCATTTCTGTTGTTTCTGAATCTAAATAGGCATCACTTTGCAATCAGAGCAGGTTACAGTCTAGATGCAGATGTGATCAGAGGGGTACTATAATCATAAAACAAAACTATTTTTAGTTTGTGACCCTTTTTCCAATTGCTTATGACCAAATTGGTTAAGAGTTTGCTCCTAATAGCATGTGTCAGGGTTCTGGCTGAACAGTCCCTCTTGTTTTGGTGAAATCTGGATCTGTCATGTAGTTACCATAATTCCAATTCAGTATCTAAAACACTTTACTGTAACAATATGCCAAGTGATGGTCCAACTGTGGCTGAAGGGGAAGTAAAGTAAAAGGAGGAGAAATTACAGCCAGCATATGTGAGTTTACACTGTTAATTTGCAATGAGAAAGCCCAAAGATTTACAGTTTCACATTTTTGAAGGAGGTTGAGCAGTAATGCACTGTAGGAGTCAGACTGGATAATGAGGGTAAATACTTTTCATAGAATCATTTAAGTTGGAAAAGACCTTTAAGATCATCAATCTTTGAACAGGTGGTAGAATTAAATTGTCACTGGAAGCCTCATGGAGTACTGGCATGTTGCAGGGAAACTTCCTGATCATAAAGTACTTAATTGTCAGGGGCTTGGGCATTCTTATGCTTTTCAGTTTTGATTTGGCTTTTGTAAGTGTCCAGTAAAAATTATCTGGGCTCTTTGTGTAGCAGCAGTTGGTGGGTAGACTTTTATTTTACAGGAATGAACTCAACTGTAAAATGACCACTACGCAGTGTAGGCTAATAAATTGTGCTTATGCTATACTGTTTTCTTGAGCTTTAATGTTTAGGATAACTGGTTTCAAATGCTTACAACAGTGACAATTACTCATGAAGCTTTATATATTTTGGCAAGAAAAACACAGGTGTTGCAATACAACTTCTGATTTGCTCTGAAGGTCTGTAGTGTTACAGACCAGTATTGCTGTTCTATCTGTAGATAATTGCAACTATAGAATTAATAAGAAAGGTCTGTTGTATTAACTGGAACTGAGTGAACTGGAGAAGCAGGGAGACAAACAGGAAACATTTTTATAGCATGCAAAAGTCTCTTAAAAATTGCAAACATGGGAAAAGCTTCAGCTGGAGCCAGGATAAGAAGATGCATTAAGCCAGTGGTTTGAGTCCATAGGAAGCATGCTTCTTTAGTTCAAGTGCTCACAAAAGAACATATTTATTAGATTTTCTTGTATCACTTTTCTTTGCTATCACCACCCACTAAAATCAATGGCAAGACTCCAGTTGAATTTAATGAAAACTGTTTTCAACAAACAAAACTGTTTTTTCTTGTGGAATTGCTCAACTCATCTCAGTCAATGACCCAATAAACCAGATATTTGTTACTGAAACAGTTATTCCTTTTGTTCCAAGAAGACCAGATACATACTGCACAGCTAAGAACAATTCCCTGGTGCTTACACTACTCATAATTCAAGTCCTGTATAATTTTGTTTCTTTCAAAACTGAAGCCTTAAAATATTGGGCTGTACACTAAATCCCTAAGTGTGTAAAATTGATTATATATACCAAAGGCAAAGGTATGTCAATGAAAGTTTAATGATATTTTAAACAAGCTCTCATGTTTAATATAAACAGATATTTCTGTGGTTTTGAGCTTAATGTCTCCTCTCCATTTAGTTTGAATGAATCATGAAGTGTGAATTAATGGAGGTTTAATAAATATACATTAGCCTTTGTGTGAGATCTGGTTCTACTACTAAGGAATACTCCTTGGTGTCTTTTTCCTCCTTAAAGTGATCATAATTATTACTGTTTCCCTGTAGAAGAGAAATACTGTCTAAGCATCCAAAGTAATGGTCCTCCAAAACCCAATTTTCCCTACTTACTGGTATTTACTTTTTCTGTTTCAAGCAGTTTCAATCAGAAAGCTACATTAGCAGCTATACCAAGATTATTATTCTAATGATTCAATCCCAGTTTCACAGAAGAGGATTTATCTATTTGTCTATAGTGAGAAACCTTCGCTCCCAGTGTGTTTGTCAAATGGCAGTGAATAGCATGCAGTAAAAATGTCATCTTAAGGCTTCTGACTCAAGAATATGCAATGCCAGCAGTGTGGGGATGGACTCTCTCCACCTCAACCACTCGCTTCACGCCGGGGAAAGTTCAGCTGGTGCAGTGAGACGTGAAGAGGGACCATATGCTCAGCTCCCAACTGCTCTTCCACTGTTGTGCAGTGTGTCCTGGGCAGTGGAGTGTAACAACTGCCCTGCCAAATCTCAGCCAAATTACTGTGACCCAGCCTGCTGTACATAGTAGAGTTGCTGTAGTTGAAGACCAAAGAATAAGCTCCATGATTCTCCTGTGCCTATCTGAACCTGCAGTTCTTTGTATTAAACTTCTGTTTGAGTAACTCATGCATTGGCAGTGAAAAACCATTTTTGTCTCTTCCAGTACTCAATCTGCAGTGAGCCTTTAATTGAATTATCCAACCCAGGTGCCAGTGGGTCCTTATTTTTTGTAACTAGTGATGACGAGTTCATCATCAAAACAGTTCAACACAAAGAGGCTGAGTTTCTCCAGAAGCTCTTGCCGGGTTATTATATGGTAAGTAATTGAAGACTGTATTTTACCTGTATTTTTCCTGTTTCATGTCACGCTTCCAACAATTAAGTTTCATTTGTTGTCTTTTAATCTTTCTTTGGCTTTATCTGTATTTTTCATAATATTTTTGACATTTTTTACCTGTCTTTCAACTTTGTACCCCAAACAGCCATCAGAAAGAATAGATGTAATATGTTTAAGATAATAATTACTGCTCTTTTAGCATTCAAGATGAAGCTGAATGTCATCTTCTGATTTATACCAAACTTTGCTTCTAATGAGCTAGTAACAAAAAAAGGTTTCCAAATTTCTAATTCAACTTTTTTTCTTCATTTTGTGTTTGTCTACCCTCTGCATTTCACTCAGAGTGGACAAAGAAACTAGACGGGTCAGTTTCACTTCTGTTTCTGGACTACTTCTAATTTCCATTTCTCATGTATTAAAACAATAATGTAAAAAATATTTTTATTCACATAATTTGTTCAAAACTTTATTTTTAATTTGAGCTTTTTGAGGACTAATGCTAAGTCAATTGTATTGTTTTATGCATGTCAGTCATCAGAAAGGGAAACCATTGATCCAAAATAAGTAGGACTTAATTCTCCTTTTGTTTTTTAAATAAAAGCCACTCATATATATGAACAGAGATTCTTCTGGGTGGTATGCGGGACTTCAGAGTATTAGACCCGTGACTGACTTTCTTTGCTTTCTTAAGAAAACAGTTCAAAAGTTACCCTCTTTCTTGTACTAAAAATGAGGAATATTGTGATTATTACACTAAAGTAGCATGGATTCACTGTTTGTTTAAAAAAAATTATGTACTTATGGCATCAAAAAGAGCAATGGTGGCAGGTACTTTTTTTGTTGTTTCTAATCATAATCATCAGCTCAGCATAAGTTTGAGTTATTGCAATATACAAATATACAATATATAAAATACCAGTATAAGGCCACTTTGCTTTGTTTCTGGGAACTTTTCCAAAGAGTAAAACTTAATCACTGTGATTATTTCCTGTGAAAGTACTTTCTTCCCATATTTTTATGTTGTGACTTAGTAATCATGTAAGACTTGAAGGAGTTTTTACCCTTAGTACTTTTTCGTATCAAAAACTGAGTGTAGTTGTATTCAGAAGGAGGATTTTTCCTCTCACCTCTCTTATCCTCTCCTAGTTAATTTTTTGCCTGTTGCGGAATTTGGATTGTTTCACACTTTTCTGTTCTGATGGTCAGTTGTGGTTCTGTTATGACCTAATACTCCTGTGGAGACAACTTGGTCATTTGGCACTAACCCTCAATGTGAAAAGACTCATGGAGAAAGGGGTTCCGTTTTCAGAATCCAAGTCAAGATAATGAGAACTACATTTGACCCAAATTCCTTCCAGCAGGTGGAATGCAAAGGTTGTTCAGGTCACAATAAATAAATTAAATCTTCAGGATGCTTTTAGGTTTGGCCTAGTCTGCTCTTTCATGGGGTGGGAGAAAGAGAAACCTCACATAAATGCAGCTCTGCTCTTGCCCTACATGAGTTCCTGGCAAAAAGACAGCGTTTATGCTAGCTTTCTGAAATACAGACCCACAAAGGAAGTCAACTGGTCAAACAAAATATACCTAGTAAGAAAACAAGCACAGTTTTCTTGATGTTTGTTAATGTCCTTTGGTTTTAAATAAAACTTTCTTAAGCATGGAATTTTTTTGAAAATAGACATATTTAACAATATCTCTTTTGTTTTAGAATCTGAATCAGAATCCAAGGACTCTACTACCCAAATTTTATGGGCTGTACTGCGTTCAGTCAGGAGGCATTAATATTAGAATTGTTGTAATGAACAATGTTTTGCCACGAGCCTTGAAAATGCATTTCACATATGACTTGAAAGGCTCCACGTACAAACGGAGAGCATCAAGGAAAGAGAGGGAGAAGTTCAACCCTACATTCAAAGACTTGGATTTCTTGCAAGACATGCATGAAGGGTTGTATTTTGATTCTGAAACACACAGCGCACTAATGAAAACACTACAGCGGGATTGTCGAGTGAGTAAAAATTAACTATTTAAACTTCTGTGTTCACATCTGTTCTAGATTTACCACAGCAAAACAGAGCAGGACGTGGCTCTGTGTGCTGTTTAACCTCTATTCCTTTTCCATGCAATTTAATTAGGAAAAACTATGGATGTCAAACCCATCAATCCAGCCTGTCCAGATTCCTCTGCAGAGCCTTCCTACCCTCGAGCAGATCAACCCTCCCTCCCAACTTGGTGTCATCTGCAAACTTACTGAGGGTGCACTCAATCCCCTTGTCCAGATCATTGATAAAGGTATTAAAGAGAACTGGCCTCAGTATTGAGCCCTGGGGAACACCACTTGTCATCTGTCGCCAACTGGATTTAACTCCATTCACTACAACCCTCTGGGCTCGTCCATCCAGACAGTTTTTTACCCAGTGAAGAATAAAAGCCTGTATTTTAGTTAAGCTGCTGGGATCTGAGATCATAGAATCATAGAATGGAATATCCTGAGTTGGAAGGGATCTGTGAGAGTCATTGAGTCCAACTCCTGACTCCACACAGGGCAGTTTAAAAGTTAAACAATATATCTCAGTGTTGTCCAAATACTTCTTGAACACCAGCAGGCTTGGGGCCATGACGACTTCCCTGGGGAACTTGTTCCAGTGCTTGACAACCAGCTCACTGAAGAACTTTTTGCTAATATCCAATCTGAACTTCCCCGCTACAGCTTTAAGCCATTCCCCTGCTTCCTGTCACCAGACACCAGAGATCAGCACCACCCTTTCTGCCCTCCTCATGAGGAAACTGTAGACAGCAATGAGGTGACCCCTCAGTCTCCTTTTCTCTAAGCTGAACAAACATAATACCCTCATCCGCACCCCACAAGTCATACCCTCTAGTCCTTTCACCATCTTTGTTGCCCTTCTTTGGACGCATTCTAATATTTTTATATCCTTCTTATATTGTGGAGCCCAGAACTGCACACAGTACTTGAGATGAGGCTGCACCAATGCTGACTATAGTGGGACAACCACTTCTTTCAACCAGTTGGCTATACTGTGCTTAACGCACCCCAGGATATGGTTGGCCATTTTGGCCAGCAGGGCACATTGCTGACTCATTGAGCTTACCATCCAACACAACTCCCAGATCCCTTTCTGCAGGGCTGTCTCCCTATTTGTCTGTACATCCAGGATTACACTGATCCATCTGTGGAAATACAGATTAATACAGGAAATTACTCCAGAACAGTATTTTTAATTCTTGTTCTTGCTTTCCATTAATTTGGAGATTTTAATGTTTATTTTTTTTCTGAGGCACAATTAGCCCTGTGGTACCGTTGTTACATATGATAAACTGTATGTATGTATGTATGTATAGCTGCAAGCTCAGTAGTGCTTTAGTAAGTCTGCCTTTTTGTAAGTTAACAAGAGCTAGGAAACTGAATGGGGGAGGCATGTCTAGTGGCAGCAATCTTACTTCTGGAGCAAAGTAATTTCTTCCTCAGCTGAAAGGTAGTGCTTAATGTCCACGTAAGATTTTCAAGGCAGGAGAAGGATATCTGCCATCGTCCTTTGAGAGGACCTTGGTGAATGGAATCAGTGACTTTTGTGGACAGGGAGAATTATAAAAAGGATTTTTTTTCTGTAGCAAAGGTAAGAAAATGTAAAGTAGGAAAAAGGAGAGTTATCCGGGTCTCTCAGAGTTTCACAAGGTTCACAGGGGTTGTGGAAAGAAAAGATTAGCTTTGTCTGAGGGGAATCCTAAGAGTTTCATAATAGAAAAACCAAATGGGTAGACTGAACTTAACACATAGAAAAGACATCCTGAACATCAGAGTTTGTTGTTCACTGCCAGCTGTGGTGCAAGATGGAAAGTGTTGTTGTTGCACATGAATAGTACTTTTTGTTTAATTATCACAGAAGCCTGCAATGCCTTGTGTGCTTGGTTCATAAAGCTGGGTGACCTAATGTTCAGCTGCATATTCAGTGTGAGACATTTATCTAACACCACACATTGTTCTTTCTGTAGCTTCTTGCAGTAAGTGTTTCCTGAGCTCCTGCCATGTGTGATAATGCAGAATGCATCAGTATGTCACATCTGGGGTTCTGGATGCCCTTTTGTGCATCCCTCCACTTGTCAAAGGTTACCCAGTCAAAGCCTGGGGGGATCTATTGTATAGAAAATAATGAACGGAATCTGAAAGAGGGAACTGGACTGAAAAGTAAAAACAAGAATCAATCATTTAATTGTTACGTACAAATGGGACTCTTACTGGTTCTTTGAAAGTATGGGTAAATTCTTGCTACGTGTCATTTGAGTGCTGAACTAAACAGTTTTTTCAGTGTGTGCTCTTAGATTAACAGCTCTAAAGTTAGTCTGGAGTTCTTAAAGGCCCAGCTAAATCTTAATATTATTAAAAGAAAAGAAGAAAATTATCTTTAAATAGTCAGTGTGTATACATAAATACATATATATACACACTACAGTATAGTATGTATTTTTGTGTGTCTGTAGATATATATACATGCTGAATGTTATATGTATATAAAAAAATTAACTGGCATTTTTTTCTATTTAAGTAAGTCTTACTCTCTGTTGTAAAACAAAGGGAGCAGACACTTTTCTTTCACACAGCTGAATTTGCTCAACAAGTGAGGTTGGATCTGACAACCTGCCTTGTACTACTGCCTTTAGAAAGAACAAAGATAACTCCATCCATTTCAGGAGAAGGACATCAGTTTTGCTGCTGCTTTTTTCTGCTCATATGGTATTTGGATGGCTACTTAGCATGAGTGATAACTGACCTAGATTTTTAGGGCTTCAAAACTTGTCATCTCTTTTTGCTTTTACGCCAAAGTGAGAAAGTTAGTGTAGGCACTGGAATTAAAAATTCATTAAAGAAAGAAAATTTTTGATCTTGCCAATATTTCTGGACTAAGAAATTCTCTTCTGTGTTGCTTAAATTTGGTTTATTTTTTCATTGTTCATATTTGCAATCAGAAACAGTAAGCAGTGTTTTTTTCCTGCTTCTTTAATATAAACATCCCCGGCTGGTAGACCCTCTCCTCCTTAAGCTCCATCACTAAGTCCAGAGGCCTGGCAGAACTTGCCGGTGATGACAAAGGCAGTGGTGGGGACCTGCTGTGATCTGTGTCTGCTGTCATTGTATCACCCGCCCCATTCAGCAATGGGCCCACATTTTCCTTGGTCAGCCTTTTAGTACTAACAGAGCAGTAGAAGCTCTTCTTTGTGCTCTTGACATCCCTTGCAAATCTCAGCTCTATCTGAGCTTTGGCTTCTTTGACAATAATTGCCATCCCTAAGTGCCCAGGCAGTGTTTCTCAATCCCTTCTTTGTAGCCTGTCTGTCCTCCCCCATCCTGTATGCTGCCTTTTCACATTCAAGCCATGCTGTGGCTTCCTTGCTTGGCGGAGCTGGCCTCCTGATACATCTCCTCAGCTGACACAGAGCTCCCTCCCCAGGGAAATGTAGTAGCAGGTATGGCAGTGGTGGACCACTTCTGGAGTATCAGTTCTTGTCTGTCACACCTTCCTGCAGCTCTGATGAAGAAATGCATGATCTACCTGGTCAGAGGATGGAGCTGAGTGGCTTGTGGTCGTCTGTCATGGGCTGGTGCCTCCAATAGCCACTCCAGGTTGTCTGCTTTGGGATAGGTGGAGATAGGTAGCACTCTCCAGCTTCTGCATCCCCTCCTTGTTATGTTCACACTCAAGGTGACAGAGTCTGAAAGCAGCTCTGCTCACAGGCCATTTTGCACTTCTTGCACCTTAGCTAAACCAAGGAATGTAACATTACAGTGTTCCCAAAGATGTAATATTCCTGAATTTATCATAATACAATGCACACAATTGAAAACTTGAACTAGCTTTCAAATTCCAGACTATTGCTGAGACTTATTATAGCTATCCTATCCTTGCCAGCAAGTACTATCACGGTTACTGGAGTGGGTGGCGGGCAGGGGGAGACAGGGGACACACTACAGGCAAACGGTACTAAAAATAAGTAATTTGACTTGCCTGAATAGCTTTCCTAAAAAACTTTGCTTTGAAGCCTTATTCACTTCAGAGTGCCTTGATTTGTAAAGTAAATGTGCCTGTATTTTCTGTAATGGTAAATACTGAGAGTATAGGAAGGTAGTTTCAATAGCTGTGATTTATTTTTAGTAATCACACTGTTAGATACTGTGATCATTATATAAATTTATGAATTATTAAAGAATAGAGCAGATTCTCCAATTTTTAAATAAAGTTAGTCTTACAAATATTAACAGGGACTGTTCTGCTCATGAATGAGACCAAGAATTAAAAGCTTTATGGCGCATAAGCAAGTACTAAGTAAAAACAAAGTCAGTAAAGACATTAAATACAGTTTAAAGTGCATTTGGGGATTTCTTTTTTTTTTGTTTTTACTTAAAGGTGCAGAAAATTAAGCTCCACATCAAACTTAGCTACTGTTGTGTTTCACTATAAACGCCTAAACCTGCAGAAGTTGTTTCTGTGTGGAGGAGTACTTATGTGGGGCAAAGGATAAGCTATGGCACTAAGTGGTGTGTTAAGTACAAGTAACATTAGCACAACTCTGTATGGGAAAGGCTAAAAGTGAATTAATAGTAGTATTCTATTTTTCATAGTTTATATGGAATTGAAGTAAAGTTAGGCATCCATTATTACTTATTTGATCTTTACTGGAGCTTTTAAGCAGTTTAATAAATAAAAATTACCTCTGTTCTTGCCAGAAAGCACGGGAAAGACACCTGTTCTCTGGTACAAGGAATTCACGGTCCAAACACACAAGTAACAAACTTTGTCTTTTGATCATCCCATGTTAAAAATGAAGATAGAGTTTTATAGAGGTACATGTCAAAAATTACTGCACGAAAGGTACACCAGCACATCTCATCAGAATATGGTCCAGTGGTTTGATTATGAAAACACTTAGTATCTTCCCTGTATCCCTTAAAGTACTGAAGAACTGGTAACTATTAAAAGAAAAAAAGAAGGAAATCCCTTTTAAAACTGACAGTGTCATGGTTATACAGAGATATTATTCTACAATCTGTTTCTCATGTAGTTACCTAACAAACCATATTAATATAACTTTAAACAATAAACATGAATTTCAGGAGAATAGATAATCACAGGATTCTCTATTTGTAAATCTTTGCACCACACACTCACATAGATACAGTATGTTCTTGAATGTCAACAAGTCATATGCAGGAATTTGGAGTATTCTATTAAAAATAGACTGGTTGTGTTTTTCCATTTCCATCTGCTGCTGAATCCAAGAGAAAAGAAAATTTAAAAGAGCTAGAAAGAGGAGTGCATATAAATGCAGTTAGTTCTAGTAACTGGGCAAATGGAAAAAAAATTTCTACATATCTTTCTTCTTGCTCTTTACTTTGCTGTTAATGTCTAGTTAGCAAGATGTCTACCTGTATGTACTCAGATAACCTATTTTTGTCAGTCAGTGGTAAATTCCCAGTATTTCTTCCTCCTCTTGCACAACACTATTTCATGTATATAAATAACGGAGATGAAATAACTACCCATGCAAATCAAGCAGTATTTATTTATACTGAGATTTGGGATAAAATTCCCCAGTGAAATTGCAAAGGCATGATATTCTAAAAACTGAAATTAAGATTTATTCCCCACCTATTTAAAAAAAGTGGGGGGAAAGTGAGCAGAGATCATAAGAGCACTAGTGATCTTCTTTTGTTACATAAGTTTGACTTTTTTCTTAATGAAGCATATTTAAGTGTTGGCCTATAAACTCAAAACTAGTTCTTCTCAGTTAACTTGGTGACCTTAGGGATCCTGTGACATCTGTCGCATTTAAAACTACATTAACAAATGTTTTACACAGACAGGGCAACTCACTTTAAAACCAGGGAATTTTGTCTTGCAGTAAGTAGATTTTCTGTCTCAATAGGAAGAGCGTTTTCTGAGCTACCAGTTGAAATGCTAATGACCTACAAGTAGGCAATGTATGCATGTTTTGTGATTTCTTGCTGGCAATATCTCTTCCAAATTCATGAAGGTGGAAAAATAAGTTTCTTCTCTCTGTAAATATAGCTATTACTAAGTGAGATTCAAATCATCTTTACTGTTTTGTTCTTCACCTCTCTCCTTAAAGCATGTCTTACTGCAGATGAGGAAACAAAAACCTTTCCTGATGGATGAAGGTTGACTTGATGTTGTTCCCTCTGTGGCAGAACGCTTAATTTTTATAGCGTATTTTTGCTTTAGAAAATTAGAATGATTAGATGCCTCATAAGACTATTGTCAGGATTATTTAGCTACTATCTCCACACTATGTGGATGATTAAAGTTTGTGAACACCATTTTTTGTCTGGTGGTCAGAGTGGGAATTCAAGTCATGGGAGGGGGTTCTTCCTCATTGCTTAAAATGTTTCAAGACATGAAACACAAAATGCATTTCTGCTAAGACTTTTCAGTAGAATTAGAAACCAAACAGCAGAATTCAGCTTTTTGTATTGTGGGATTTCCCTTCTGATAATTTTAAATGGAAATTGAGCCCATTTATTCCAAAGTTGCACTTTACCAGAATTATTTTTATTTAGTTTGATGCAATACTGTTACAGTTTCTGTTTTGGGTTTTTCTTCCCTTTTTTAGACATGCGGTAGCAATGGTTGGAAATTTTCTGGTTGCTGGAAAAGCAAAAGGCATAGTTAGTTAGGAGTGCTCTCTACATTTATAAGAATTTCATGCAAGTGTTGAGGAATGTTCTAAACAAAAGTATTTGGTTACCCATTTTTCATTTGTAAGTTAACATTAGAACAATTAATGTGTTGATACCTGTATTGCAAAATATCTGTTATGGAAGCAATGACAATTAATCCAATTGTGGTCATGCAGTTTTTAAGAACAACAAAATAATTTCAAGATATTTTTACTGGTGAGAATTGAATGGCTTTTTAGAGTCTGCATTTTTCCTTTATTATATTAACAAAGAACATTATGGACTTTTCTAAGGAAATCACAGTTTAAAAGTGCCATTAATGGTCTGATTAACAAAGAAACCTGTAAAGACAAGAAAGTTCAAACTTGAAGACAGAGGGTATTATCTTGTAAGTTTTGGGTCTGGGTATTACTTTCATCATTGCTGTTTTAGCCAGTTGCTGCAAAATTCTAGAGCTTTATGGCATGAACGCATATCTGACGCAACTGTGATGGAGACCTTGTATGATCAAATTTATTCACCGGATTTTTCAAAACCCGTAGTAGCAGGTGTGGGGTTGTTGGTTTTCTTGTCTTTTTTATACCTCAAAGCGTCTATACAGATTATTCTTTAACCCAAATAATGTCAGTGACCCATTCTACAGCATGTCCTTACAAACAGTAGTGTTGGCACAACTTGCAGGACTATTGAACTGCAGCATAGGGCAGAAATAATAGATGGAGATGGCATAGCATGGCATGGAGGTGGAGGATGTGCTAATCTTAGATGAAGAGCCTCTTTGTCAGAAATGGTAGTTTGAGGAAAATGGACATGGAAAGATACTGCAGATCTCTTGTATCTATATATTATCACTCCTGTTGTATCAAATGAAATTCCAGATTTCTCTTTATTCTACTTTGAAAATCAGAAACCAGATTGTAAGTTTTAGGAGTGTTAGTTAACAATATGTTTCAAGAATTCTGTTGAAATGGAAAGTGACTCCATATACACTTTGGGGGGGTTGGTGATCTATTTTCTTGGGGTAGATTGTTTCTAAACCAGACCCGTCACTAGGCATTTGACAGTTGCACACTTGTTTCTAAGAAATGCTTATTTTGCAAGATAGTCTTTTATTTTGTGGGATTTTGATATATCTCCTTATGATGGAGAGTAATTACTGATTTGGTGTAAAATCAGTCTTCTTTCTGTTATGTTAGTACCTATGTCCCTTTTCCAAAATGCTTGTAGGAAAGGAAATGCTTGCTTGCATGGTTATCCTTTCAGTTTTTGCATTTCATAAGCTTGTGATATTATATTTTTTTGAGTAGCATTTTCCCTGATTGTTTTATGAAAATGACCTGCTGACTTGAGTTGTTTTGCATGGTTAGCAATATGAATGCAGATTGCTGTGTTAGTACATAGCTTGGGCTGGCTGCATCTAAAATAAAAATGAAATTCCATGGCAGAAATAACTTACTTTGCTCTGTTAGCCACTGGCTGAGATAGGTGAATGTAACCACGTCTAAGATGACTCACAGAATGCTTTAAAATCTGATTAGCTAATAGAAAAGAAAATCTGATTCAGGGAGTTATTTTTCCATGTTCTGAAACAACGTATTTTGCAATGCCATTTCACTGGGGTTTTTATGTGGTATGAAAGCAAAATAGTGCTTAAGGCTAGAAGAGGATGAGTGGCGCTTGCCATCTGGAAGTTGTCAGACCAGATAAAGCCAGCCTTGCAAGCAGTACTTGGTGACCAAGTGACAACATCATGTTGACAGAATCTGTGTAGCTAGTGAAATAACACATATAAATACAAGCAAGATGAATAATTTATCTCCCAGTGCCATTTTGATAGCCAGGTGTATTTCAGAGTGGTTACATGAGTAAAGATTGAATTTCTCCTACTTGAACTACACAAGGAGTGTATTTCTGGGAGTTAATGTCAATTTCTAGTGATGTCACATGGATGACATCAGGTGTTTTACAGGCCTTTCTCATTTTGCTATGAATATAACCCTTTAATACTATGATTTATTTGAGTGGGTTTTTTCATTAGATTAGGATCTCATTTTGGTACCTTTGTAGCAAAAGCTCGCTGCTTCTTCTCAAAAGCAGTTCCATCTAGAATCATCAAAGCTACTTGCAAGCAACCTTTGACCCAGGGAAGGGCTTATGCCTTTTTGTGTTCTCCCAGGATGCTGCATGTTCAGAAATACCTTGATGTGCTGCATTCTGTAACTTCTCCTTGGCAAGCCAGATTAATTTGTACAACTGTGTGTGTAAAATGTTGCTTACACATTTAAAAATAATCATGATTTGATATTTTAAATATTAATGATGATACATATGTGAGAACACTTCAGATATATTCACAACTGGAAGTCCCACTGACTGAAGTAAAATTTCCATCTTAATACAGACTGAACACAAAGGTTGACACAAAGTAAGTTTTTCTTGAATGCTGATGTTTGAGATTCTTCCTTGTTATTCTGATTATTTCTTATCAGAATTTTCCTTAGAAACAAACAGGGGAGTAAAACATGCTTAGATCTGGTCAAAAGATGTGTATTTTCAGAAGGAGTGGCTGGTTTTGTTATCAAATTTCTAAGGAGAGGTAGTCAGAACTGTATATCAAACCAGTAGGCAGACAGAGGGACAGATCATATTACAATATCCTGAAGACACTTTGTAGACTTGACTGTCTTGCCTCTGAGTAGGATCTTGAATAGGGTGTTGGAGGGACAAGGGCTAGAGTTCATATGCTATGTGCTATTTTTAAGAATATGTACTGCAGTTAATCCATTGGATGTGCAGGTGTTTCAATTTCATAATGAACTGGAATAACAAAATAGCTGCTTGTTTTTATTATGTTTTTCAGTAATCCTAAAACAAAGTCATAAGTAGTCAAAGACATTTTTAGCCCACTGTATAGTACAAGTAGTATGGGTTTAAGTGAATTGATGCAGTCAGAAAGATTAATTTTGTCACATAAGAGGTCTCTGTGGAAGAAGCAGCAGCATATTATACCACAGCCTTCCATGAGGCTACATCCCCTCCTAGACGTAGGTTATGTAATTAGTGCAGTTAAATCATAATGTGTCTAATGTAATCTAATTCAAAAGGAGGTAAAGAATAGGTTGAAGGCAGAGCTGTCAGCAGTTATGTTTATAACTGTAAAATTTAAGTGGCAATGCTTTTTCCAAGCCTGACTAGCTGCTGTAATCTAGGTTTGCATAAATAATGTTGCTGACTGTACTACTAACATAAGTCTTTTTATAGAGGATGAATTGTATTATATTTTTTTTCAGCCTACCCAGAATCTACTTTTAAGTATTTGGTGGCAAACATCCACTGATTACGTATTTTTAATGAATATACTACACAGTAATTTCTTTTTGAGAAAGTCTGAGTAAAGGGTAGCAACAAACAAGCAGGAAAGAAAGTTCTAGAACTTATTTGGCACCAATTGTCTGTGCCTTTGCACCTGTTAGCTGCACTATTTTTGCAATTCATGATCATAAACCAGGAAATTACTAGCTACCAACATTCCCACATAACGTGCAATCAAATTTCATTATCTTGTTGTATGGTAATTTAGAATTTGCTTTTTTGTTGTGTTCTGAAGCCCTGTGTGAGTTCTATCATCAGAGAAGGCCATGGAGTACTGAGGGCCATACGTTAGCAGACTTTTTCATGTTCCATTTGAATTAACACACCTCTGTGCAGGATTATTCTGGGCAAGATCAAACCTACCATGTCTTCTAAATTCCTCCTTTGTGTCTGGCAATCAGAATGAGGCTATGCCTTTCTACACTTAGATTAGTGTGTTATGCTTTGTTTCTTCACTTTAAATGCTTACAATAGTGCTAAAATTAAGACACCACGTTCTTCATGGAAGATAAATGCCAGAGATTGAAAAGAATTCAGCTGTATTGTACAGTTGGCTTCTACATAACATAATGAGTGCATAAGAAATACAGATGCAGTGGAACAGACCTTTCTTACGTCTTTGCCTATATACTTGGACATTGGGGTGAAAATTATCTCATGTATGTGTTAAGTAGTAGACTTCCTTTTCCTCCTCATACAGTTTTGCAGACCACTAGCGCTTTCCTGGTGATTGCCAACAAATCTCATTTTGGATTTGCAAAATGTGTCTTAGAGTTCACAAGCCATCTTGGTGTTTTGTGTAAAAATATTTATACTTTGATAGTCTTCATCAAAGTGACACACATGGAGTTACTGCTCTTTATTTGTCATCTCTGCAAAATCACATTTTGTTCTTGTTCACATAAAAAGATGTACTATTGCCTCTTGATTCCATTCTAAAAATTACACCATTATCTTAGGCCATGGTCTGCCAAAACATATCGTGAATCATTGCTGAGCTGCATAAAGTAAAGGAGAGGTGAGTGGCACAGCATATCCTTCCTGGTTGCTACCAAGTTTTCTCCTTCCACGTAGCACTGCTGTTATGTAAGATATTTAACCTAGTTGCTGTCTCTTAACTGTTTGGTTATATTACTAGATGTGAACACAGCTTGTTTTAGTTCATGTTTGCATATTGACTTGAACTGTATTTCCTTTTAATGGATTATGCCAGATTTCATAGTGATGTAACTGACTAGGAGCTCATGACAGTACATGTGCCTGAAAGAAAAAAGGGAACTTGCCTACTGACAGAGGCAAAAATGGGTGGTAGAGCTAGAAGAGAAGGCTGGTTGTTTAAGTCATGCTTCAGAAATAAAACTGCCTTTGCAGTTTAAATAGGCCCTATTTAGCCTAATAAAGAGAGATGCCTGATTTTTGTACCCAAATCCCATCAGCTGTTAATGAGAGGGTGGTAGCAACTGGGGTTTTTTGACATTTGAAAGTTCTCCAAGAATACTTTCTCGGTTATAAACAGGAGGTGGAGGGGAGGTAGAGAGTAGTCTAGGCAAAAAAGCTCAGTAAAGTCTGGAACATGCATTAGAGGTGACTTTAAAAATGCTGTAGTTCATAAGTATATGGTGGAACTGTTTACTATTTGCTATAAATAAAAAAGGTGCTGACTGGACATATCTTCCTTGACTACAGAATAACATCAGGTTACATTTCAGCTATGCATCCTTCTTTCCCACTTGTAACAAGTGCATTGAACTAATTAGATAACTAGCACTTTGGTTTATGTAGGGTAGTAAAAGATTTTTGTTTAATTATAATTTCACACATTTTCCTATTAAGAGAAACTCATGCTTTGAAGGCCTATTTTTACTTAGGTTTTCAGAATGCTGCCGTGTAATTCATATTGTATGTAGTCTTTTTTTTTGTTTCAGTAGAGCCATTTCTTCTTTGTTGGTAGGTTCTAGAAAGTTTTAAGATCATGGATTACAGTCTGCTACTGGGAATCCACATACTGAACAGTAACATGAAGGAAAAAGAGGGAGAGAGTTCCCAAAGCACATCGGACACGAAACGTCCTGGAGGGCAGAAAGTTCTCTATTCCACAGCCATGGAGTCTATACAGGGCCCTGGGAAGTCAGGGGACTCCGTCAGCACAGAGACAACAAACACGTAAGTGCCATAACCTGCTTTTAAAGTTACTATTAAAACTTGCACATTCCATTTCTTCAGTTTGTGCCACTTGGTGTTAAGAGGCAAAACATTCAAGAGTACGCCGAATTTCAGGAGTTGAAAGATTAAGCCTTTTTTTTTTTTAAATAGGTGAACCATCAGGATTTGCTGCAGAGCAGGAAATTAAAACATTGATTAGTAGATTGCTAATCTTTAAATACCTGATAGCAAATTTGGTTAGTTCAGAGTGACTTATGTATGCACAAGTGCATTCATTTATAAAAGAGATGTTATGAGACACCTATTACAAAGTCCCAGGTATAATCTAGTTTTAACTGGAAGCAGCCTCATGAGCCAGAAGCAAAAACTATTTATTAATGTTGAAGTGGATATTCCTACAGTGGTTGTATTAATC
This sequence comes from Pandion haliaetus, assembly GCA_013401275.1. Classification (NCBI taxonomy): domain Eukaryota; kingdom Metazoa; phylum Chordata; class Aves; order Accipitriformes; family Pandionidae; genus Pandion; species Pandion haliaetus. The sequence continues at coordinate 31,873 of VYZV01040419.1, forward strand.
TCAAAGTAGTGTACTCAATACGTAGAACTGTATCATCAACCACTGAAGTGCAGTCGTCATATCTATTTATGGTATTTCCTGAGATTAAGAACTGTTGCTTTCCTCTTATTTTTCTATCTAGCAAAACCTGCAGTAGAATTTAAGTGTATAGAGGATAGTTATTCACTTGTTTCTTTTGAAATACATTCAGTGTTAGTGACAGCATTATGTTCACCATTCTCATTCCATATAATGAGTCCTTCATTATAATGAGGGTTCAATTTCAAATTAAGGATTTACTCTTCTCCGGGTTCTCAAGGGAACCGTCTAGGTTAATACAACTAATGATGCAGAAACATGTAATTAAACCTACAGCAAACAAATGGGAAAATTATGATATTTAGCATTTATAGAGAGTTTCTAGGTGTTCAGAGCTCTAAAATATAAATTAGAGCTGAATTTCACTCTGTTTTTACAGCATTACGCACATTCACACAGAAGATGATAAGTGCTCTTATGTGGTGGCAGAGGTGTTGCACTGACAGTTTGGGCAGGCTGGTTTTTGGTTTTGTTTGGTTTTGTTTTGTAAGTAAAAGCCAAAGCTGATTATATAGATCATACAAGAAAGTCCCTGTGGTTATTATGTGCAAGGTCCTGCACATGGGTTGGGGCAATCCCAAGCACAAATACAGGCTGGGTGATGATTGGATTGAGAGCAGCCCTGCAGAGATGGACTTGGGGATATTAGTGGATGAAAAACTGAACATGGGCCAGCAATGTGTGCTCACAGCCCACAAAGCCAACTGTAGCCTTGGCTGTGTCAAAAGAAGTGTGGCTAACACGTTGGGGGAAGTGATTCTGCCCCTCTACTCCACTCTGGTGAGAGCCCGCCAGGAGTACTGTGTTCACCTCTGGAACCCGCAACTTAAGAAAGACATGGACCTGCTTGAGTGGGTCTAGAGGAGGGCCACCAAAATGATGAGGGGGCTGGAGCACCTCCCCTATGAAGACAGGCTGAGAGAGTTGGGGCTGTTCAGCCTGGAGAAGAGAAGGCTCCACGGAGACCTTATGGCGGCCTTCCAGTACCTAAACACTGTCTACAGGGATGATGGGGAGGGACTCTTTCTTGGGGAGTGTATTGATAGGATGAGGGGTAACGGTTTTAAACTGAAAGAGGGTAGATTTGGATTAGATATTAGGAAGAAATTCTTTACTGTGAGGAGGTTGAGGCCCTAGAACAGGTTGCCCAGACAGGTTGTGGATGCCCCATCCCTGGAAGTGTTCAAGGCCAGGTTGGATGGGGCTTTGAGCAACCTGGTCTAGTGGAAGGTGTCCCTGCCCATGGCAGCGGGGTTGGAACTAGATGATCTTTAAGGTCCTTTCCAACCCAAAGCATTCTATGATTCTATATATGGAAACCCATCCTGGGTTCCCACATCACTTGAGCTAATGTAGTGCTGCCCAGATCCTGAGCAGTGTAGTACTGCTGCCGAAAGCTTACTGCAACAGTTGAGTCCTTCCTTGGCCCCTTGCGCTGCCTCCTCTCTCATATTGACATAACTGCTAGTGTGGCAAAACTCACTGAGGTGGATGAAAATAAGCCTAGGTCTTACAAAAAAGACCCCTATGTCAGTCTTCTGCTGTGGTTCATTGTAAGGCCATACAAGCATGAGGATGAGAATGGATACCCAGCAGCAGTAACTGCTGCTGTACTGGCTTGAATTTACAATCATAGCTTCCAGAAAAAACTGACAGTATAGTTTTGTAAACCACTTAGGACTTTGGAATGTCTGACCAGTTAATTGAGCTGAAGTTTACTGTAGTGGGGTTTTACAGTAGTTTAAACTCCACTTGTTCTTACATGGTGTCCTTTGTGCCTAGAATAATATACCACCATCACTCCCCCCCCCCACAAAAAAAAAAGGGTGAGTAGATAGTAGGCCTGTTTTGTTGGGGGAAGGGACTTCTGTGCTTTAGTGGCAGAAGGGGGAATATACTCTCAGCTATGTTTTTGGTAGCTGTTTCAGGTGTGTATTATTTGTTTCTCAACCTGTTAAAAAAGATTTGGAGGTATTGTATGTGTTGCATCATCATTCTCTTTTTTTTCTAGCTTTGTAGTGGGTCCATCAATGTCAACAGAAGCTGACAAACTGAAAATTGAATTTCAGCTTCTGGTTCTAAAAACAATAGACCCTCTCTTCTAGATGGTGGAGTAGGAAAAGAGGGCCTTAGGATGAGCACCTTGTTCTTTAAGGTCATGGTTGAGTAAATACTCTGAACCAAGTGGAGATCCAGGCAGTCAGGCTTCTCAACTTGATACTGTTTCTTTTTATGTTACTAATCTGTCTGTAAAGAAATTCTGGAAAAGCACATACTTAATTTTTAATTAAAAATATACAAAACAACCTTTTCAGACTTGGAGTAATGTGCAGGCTCTCTACAGTTTTGTTACATGGGATCAATAAAGTGACAAAATTCTCCTTTAGCTAGGCAAAATTATTTATTTTCCCTAGTAATAAACTGATGTATACTTCTTTCCAATTTTCAGATCATATAAATATTTCCAATTCTATCTAAAAGTTATTCTAAAGTACTCTTTATTTATAATGGATATTTACCTCTGTATCCCAGATACTTTAGGTTTGCTATTTAAAATCATTTGTATGCTAAGTGACCCACATTTGACTGACTTTGCACTGTGGCATCTACCTTTAGTGTTGTGCCTGTTTCTTTGGGTTTGCAAGTAGGTACAGTTCAACTGCTAACTGATATTTAGCAATGCCTTAAAAGGTAAAATAACTATGTTTTTATTGTTTCTCTCAGAATGGGAGGTATTCCAGCTAAAAGCCATAAAGGAGAAAAGCTGCTTCTATTTATGGGTATTATTGATATTCTCCAGTCTTACAGGTAAGTTGAACTTCAAGTTTTTATTGAATAAGGTATTCTTACAAATGTGGACATTTTATAAAGCAGTTCTGATTTTGTTTTTTATATGCTTAGGTTAATGAAGAAGCTGGAACATTCTTGGAAAGCTCTTGTTTATGATGGGGTAAGTAGATTTTATTTTGTTTAACTGCTGATGTTTTAGCTAATGGAACTTTGACTTACGTTGACCAGTAAAGAGCTAGCTCTGGTATATTTGTAGTCTACCATCACCATGTGGTTTGGGCTGTTGCTATAATCTTTTAGGTCCATTTCCCAATACATGCTCTGATTTTGTTTGTTGATCTTTCAAAAAGCAACTAAAATGATCAGCTTGTCTATGGAACTTACATAAGACAATGGCCACTTAGCAGGATGTTGATAAATCTGTACATAATGTGAAAAATTATATAATGTGAAAAAAAACCAGTTTAAATGCTAGGAAAATTTTTCAGAATATGGCTGTATAATTCATAACTCCTAATTTCATAAATTAAATACCTAAAGAAAAGTTCTTGAAGAATTAACCTTTTAAAAGGAAAAGCTTGTTAGGATTCACTTGTTTTGAGTATGCCTGAAATATAGTTTACCTGAGGTGCCCAGCTTCTTTCTTGATGATTTACTTGTGATTTACTTATGGAAAATGTGACTGAGACCTTTTTCAATATTGTAGGATACCGTTTCAGTTCACCGACCAAGTTTTTATGCAGACAGATTTTTGAAGTTTATGAGTACAAGAGTTTTCAAGAAAGTTCAAGGTAAGAAAGTTGTGACTTTTACTCATTTAAAAATTTTTATAATCATTACTTTATAACGCTACTGTCTTGGTGTCATGGTTTAAACCCAGCCAGCAACTAAGCACCACACAGCTGCTCACTCATTCCCCTGTTGGGATGGGGGAGAGAATAAGAAGAGTAAAAGTGAGGAAACTAATGGGTTGAGATAAAGACAGTTTAACAGGTAAAGCAAAAGTTGTGTGTGCAAATAAAGCACAGTAAGGAATTTATCCTCTACTTCCCACTGGCAGGCAGGTGTTCAGCCATCTCCAGGAAAGCAGGGCTCCATTTGCGTAACGGTTACTTGACAAGACAAATGCTGTAACTCTGAACGTCTTCCCCTTCCTTCTTCACCCAGCTTTATATGCTGAGCATGACATCATATGGTATGGAATATCCCTTTGGCTAGTTCGGATCAGCTGTCCTGGCTATGCTCCCTCGCAGTTTCTTGTACACCTGCTTGCTGGCAGAGCATGGGAGACTGAAAAATCCTTAACTTAGTTATTGCTAAGTAGTGCTTATGCTAAAACATCAGTGTGTTATCAACATTGTTCTCAGAGTA
>VYZV01040419.1:36117-50567 GCA_013401275.1 Pandion haliaetus
TTCTCAGAGTAAATCCAAAACACATTGTACCAGCTACTAAGAAGAAAATTAACTCTATCCCAGCCAAAACCAGGACACTTGGCAATAAAAAAATCCTTTCTTCAACATCACTTAGCATTTACCTTGCCACGAGTTGAGTTTCTTCACTGAAGCTAATGGCACTGTACTCTAATAGTAAAATTACAGAGGATTATTTGTTATGTAATTTTTGTCACCTCAGGGGCATATGAAGGTAAAACAGGTTCCCTTATATTAGCATTGCTGTAAAGATAAATCTAATGATCTAATAATGTGTCCAGTCCTGCATCTGTTATTTGTAGGAATACCCCCATTGAGTTTAATTTATTTAATTTGCAACAGTAAAGATTTTTTACATGCCACCTCCAGCATGTTTGAAAAGATAGGCATTCTTCCCTTTGATAGGGATTTCTTCTGTGTTTTATCAAGGAAAAAAAAAATCAGAAGTTAGATTATTAATAAAGTCTTTTGGTGTTGTCACTATCACTTGTTTCTAGTTTTCCCCTCCATTTCGCCTTCCTTAATCTTTTAATTGATTCTTAAGGGTAAGATACATATCACTATTAGCTACTTACAGGGTGTGGTGGGTTGACCCTGGCAAGACGCCAGATGCCCACCAAGCCACTCTATCACTCCCTCTCCTCAACTGGACAGGGGGAGAAAAATACAACAAAAGGCATGTGGGTCAAGATAGGGACAGGGAGATTGCTCACCAGTTACCAATCATGGGCAAAACAGAGTTGGCTCAGGGAAATTAATTTGATTTATTACCAGTCAAATCAGAGTAGGGTAATGAGAAATAAAGCCAAATCTCAAAACACCTTCCCTCCACCCCTCCCTTCTTCCCAGGCTCAATTTCACTCCCTAGTTCTCTACCTCCTCCCTGCCGAGCAGTGCAGGGGGATGGGGAATGGGGGTTATGGTCAGTTCATCACATGTTGTCTCTGCTGCTCCTTCCTCCTCATTCTCTTCCCCTGCTCCAGTGTGGGGTCCCTCCCACAGGAGACAGTCCTCCATGAACTTCTCCAACATGGGACCTTCCTTCATGCTGCCATTCTTCATGAACCGCTTCAGCGTGGGTCCTTTGCACAGGGTGCAGTCCTTCAGGAAAGGACTGTTCCAACATGGGCTCCTCTCTCCATGAGGTCCCACATCCTTCAGCATGTGCTCTCCACAGGGTCGCAGCCTGCTTTGGGCATCTATCTGCTCTGCCATGGGGTCCTCCCTGGGCTGCAGGTGGATATCTGCTCTACCGTGAACCTCCATGGGCTGCAGAGGGACACGCTGCCTAACCATGAGCTTCCCCACGGGCTGCAGGAGAGTCTCTGTTCCAGTGCCTGAAGCACCTCCTCCCTCTCCTTCTTCACTGACCTTGGTGTCTGCAGAGCTGTTTCTCTCACATTCTCACTCCTCTCTTCAGCTGCTGTTGTGCAGCATTTTTTTCCCCTTCTTAAATATGTTGTCACAGAGGCACTTCTGCCATCAGTGGTTGGCTCGGCTTTGGCCAGCAGCAGGTCTGTCTTGGAGCCGACTGGCATCGGCTCTACTGGACCTGGGGGAAGCTTCTAGTGACTTCTCACAGAAGCCACACCTGTAGCCCCCCTGCTACCAAAACCATGTCATGCAAACCTAATACACAGGGGAAAGAAAAAAAGCCAAGAGAAACCCATCATCACTACAGAAGGACACCACTACCAAGGGTTGTCCAAAGGCTCAAATCTTGCAGCAATAATTTAACTATTGATTGTCACTTCTCTCAAATAAAATGAATTTATTTCTGTAACTTAAAGTAGACCCTGAAAATGTAGATCGTCTTAAGGCATTGGGGATGGAGAGTAAATTGATCCTACATAGGTGAGTTCTTCCTGTATGTTGTGGTTTAAACCTGGTGGGCAGCTGAGCCCCACACAGATGATGACTCACTCCCCATCTCAGTGGGATGGGAGAGAGAATCGGAAGGGTAATAGTGAGAAAACTCTTGGGTTGAGATAAAGACAGTTTAATAGGGAAAGCAAAAGTTGTGTGTGTGAGCAAAGCAAAGTAAGGAATTCATCCACTACCCATCACTACCCATCCACTACCCAGAAGCAGTATAGATATTTTATCATAATCTGGGTGCAGCTATGAAGCAAACCAACAGAATTCGGAAGTATTAGGGAACAGGTTTATTTTCAGACTTGCTGCATTTAGCCTGACTTTGACAATTGACAGGAGAAAATTATCTATCATTCAAGGGATCTCTTGAACATAAGTCCATATATTCATATCTACCTTGAATTATAGTTCCTCCAGGACAATCAACAACAACAAAAAATTTTAAAAAATCAGTTTAGAGACTAGTCTTCTTACAGGCTTCTTCCATCAAAAGTTTAGATCAGGTTTTATTTTCACTAAAATTTCTACCATTGGAGGTCAATATTTTTCAGACCGTACTGGCCTTTGTTACTGTGCATTTTGCCTAAAGATAAAATCACTTTTCTGAAGACCAGTATCCTTTGGATAGAATCAAATTATTTGGAGTGAGCTTGTGAAACTCCAACCCTGCCCATGAAAACCAATGTTAGAGACATGACAGATTAGAACAACATACATGATTAGGTCTAAAAGAGCAAGAAAGAAGAGGGAAAACTGGTAACTAAGAGCAACAAGAAATCAGAAGTGTAGGTGATAAGTACTTTGTGAAATTACTAAATAAGGAGAAAAAGAATAGGATAGACTGATGAAAGGAGAAAGCTGAGGGTAGCTGAACTAAAAAAAATAAAGGAGATATTTCAAGTAGAGTGAAGGAGTCTTCAGAAGAAAAAGCCAAAAAGAGAATTTGAATGAACGCTAATTAGTGATTCCCTATATGCATGATATGTTTTGACAGCTATTCAGGAAAATAAGACTATTGGAGAGTCTTATAAATATTAATGAATTGATGGATAATTCCTCTATGAGTTGGTCATGCTGCTGAAAGGAAATTCAGCCTGAAGCATCGCACATGCAGACACGGATGGTCATGATCGCTGTGATGCACTCAGTGTGTGTGCAGTGAGGAAGGCTGTAGGGGGAGATCTGATAAATATACCAGCAAGGAAAAGATGAGTGCTTGGGGTTCACTGTGTCCCAGGCTGCTCTTTGGGGAAAAGCTGTTCTGGTTATCTGAGCAATGAGGTTTTTTTCAACAGTTCTGGCATGTAGTATAAAACCTTATTATAAGACATACAGATCAGCTGGTTTAAATAGTATGCATCCTTACTAACTTGCTGGTTTACTGCCAGATTATTTTTTAAATCTGTGGAGGTACTAAAATAGCNAGGTCTGTCTTGGAGCCGACTGGCATCGGCTCTACTGGACCTGGGGGAAGCTTCTAGTGACTTCTCACAGAAGCCACACCTGTAGCCCCCCTGCTACCAAAACCATGTCATGCAAACCTAATACACAGGGGAAAGAAAAAAAGCCAAGAGAAACCCATCATCACTACAGAAGGACACCACTACCAAGGGTTGTCCAAAGGCTCAAATCTTGCAGCAATAATTTAACTATTGATTGTCACTTCTCTCAAATAAAATGAATTTATTTCTGTAACTTAAAGTAGACCCTGAAAATGTAGATCGTCTTAAGGCATTGGGGATGGAGAGTAAATTGATCCTACATAGGTGAGTTCTTCCTGTATGTTGTGGTTTAAACCTGGTGGGCAGCTGAGCCCCACACAGATGATGACTCACTCCCCATCTCAGTGGGATGGGAGAGAGAATCGGAAGGGTAATAGTGAGAAAACTCTTGGGTTGAGATAAAGACAGTTTAATAGGGAAAGCAAAAGTTGTGTGTGTGAGCAAAGCAAAGTAAGGAATTCATCCACTACCCATCACTACCCATCCACTACCCAGAAGCAGTATAGATATTTTATCATAATCTGGGTGCAGCTATGAAGCAAACCAACAGAATTCGGAAGTATTAGGGAACAGGTTTATTTTCAGACTTGCTGCATTTAGCCTGACTTTGACAATTGACAGGAGAAAATTATCTATCATTCAAGGGATCTCTTGAACATAAGTCCATATATTCATATCTACCTTGAATTATAGTTCCTCCAGGACAATCAACAACAACAAAAAATTTTAAAAAATCAGTTTAGAGACTAGTCTTCTTACAGGCTTCTTCCATCAAAAGTTTAGATCAGGTTTTATTTTCACTAAAATTTCTACCATTGGAGGTCAATATTTTTCAGACCGTACTGGCCTTTGTTACTGTGCATTTTGCCTAAAGATAAAATCACTTTTCTGAAGACCAGTATCCTTTGGATAGAATCAAATTATTTGGAGTGAGCTTGTGAAACTCCAACCCTGCCCATGAAAACCAATGTTAGAGACATGACAGATTAGAACAACATACATGATTAGGTCTAAAAGAGCAAGAAAGAAGAGGGAAAACTGGTAACTAAGAGCAACAAGAAATCAGAAGTGTAGGTGATAAGTACTTTGTGAAATTACTAAATAAGGAGAAAAAGAATAGGATAGACTGATGAAAGGAGAAAGCTGAGGGTAGCTGAACTAAAAAAAATAAAGGAGATATTTCAAGTAGAGTGAAGGAGTCTTCAGAAGAAAAAGCCAAAAAGAGAATTTGAATGAACGCTAATTAGTGATTCCCTATATGCATGATATGTTTTGACAGCTATTCAGGAAAATAAGACTATTGGAGAGTCTTATAAATATTAATGAATTGATGGATAATTCCTCTATGAGTTGGTCATGCTGCTGAAAGGAAATTCAGCCTGAAGCATCGCACATGCAGACACGGATGGTCATGATCGCTGTGATGCACTCAGTGTGTGTGCAGTGAGGAAGGCTGTAGGGGGAGATCTGATAAATATACCAGCAAGGAAAAGATGAGTGCTTGGGGTTCACTGTGTCCCAGGCTGCTCTTTGGGGAAAAGCTGTTCTGGTTATCTGAGCAATGAGGTTTTTTTCAACAATTCTGGCATGTAGTATAAAACCTTATTATAAGACATACAGATCAGCTGGTTTAAATAGTATGCATCCTTACTAACTTGCTGGTTTACTGCCAGATTATTTTTTAAATCTGTGGAGGTACTAAAATAGCACTTTTTTTTTTTTTCCCAGTAAGAGAAGGGATGTATTTTTTGAGTTTCAAGGCTTTTTATAAAGCAGAGTTCTTGGCAAATAAATATAAATTGACTGGCTAGAACTATGTGATTTATAGAGGAACTTATACTCTAAAATGGATACTAGTTAGCAGTTTGATAATCCTACTTGTGGAACTGTGTTTCATTTGGAGTTGAATGTCAAAACATGGAATGGACACTTGGCTCAAATACTACAGAAGGAGTATTGAGCATATGGCATTGTATCTAACTGACAGAAGGTGTTTTGTAAATAGCTTTTTGACCAGTGTTATGCTGGTCTCTTAACATTGTCAGTTATCTGGAGTGAGAAGTCTATGTGGATAGAGGTAGAACAAAATACAAATGAAGGATAGAATTAAATGAGATTTAAGTGAAACAAGAATGACTACAAATACTAGCATAAATTAACAACTTAAGGTGTTAAAAGTTAAATCCTTCAGAAAAGAATGTTAATATCAGAATAAAAGAATCTGATGTGATATAACAAAATATGAAGCAAAATTCAGCTGAAAGGAGGAAGGACCCTCCTGAGCCTCATATCTCTTAAACCCTAGAATAATTTTGCCAGAGAACTGGTGGGAGCTCTGTTGTCTGAGACAATACTCAAAGGAACTCCTCTGCACTGATAGAGAGTAAGGAGCAGACAACTTGATACTTCTGTTTGTTGGATAAAATAAATGTCTCATGCAGCCATACATGTTTCCTGAACATTTGAGTCTTTTTTCAGTCCTTTCTAATTCTGACTGCTAGATTTATGTCAGCACAACACACAACCCGTTCTGTATTTGAAAGCTACAATGTACAATGAAGGACATCATGCCTAATTTTCTCTCTAATCTTAATTTGTCTGTCTCATTTTTCCAGGCTATTAACCTGTCTTAATATCCCACTTTTATTGATCCACTCTGCATAAAAGGCTATTAATCTACTTTTATATGGATTAATGGTTCAAATGCATTATCATTCTTTTGTAAAATAAACAATTGGGAGTGTTCCTGCCTTCAGGAACATTGTTTCTAAAGTTCCAGTTATGACATTTAAGTTTAAATTCTTAAGCCTTGTTCTGAATCTGTGCTTTTTCCCCTAGTGCACAGAACAAGCCTCCATAAATAACAATAAAAACATAATAAGCAGATTCAGCCTCAGGCAAAGGCTAGCTCAGCAGCTATCTACTATGTTATTTTTTAACAGTATCTGGAGCTATGCATCTGATTCTCTTCTTCAGTCTTTAGCCAAGTGGCTTTGATGCTTTTAATTTTTATTTTGTGGTAGAGCACAATATGAGCTATTGCAGTGCATCTGAAGTAACCTTGCAGCCAATGCATGGAGGTCAGCAGCTGCCAACTGCAAACACTAAATGAACTGGCTGGCATCCTTCTGGAGAAGAACTACAAATGGAGGTCATGGTTTAGTAGTAGTGGCAATGGTCATATCCTAGAGTTTCACCCCAAATGCCATTGTAAGTAGGCAGGCCCTGGTAAGAATTATAAAGGGGGATTCTCATACCTGAGTGTATAAGCCATCAACATTTTGGAAGTGTTTATTTTACCCAAAGAAGATGTTTGACATTTGTCACTGAATTGGAAATTCTGCAGTAGCACATCCGTCATTATATAGCAGTAGTTCACAGTTCAAAGAAATGATCATAACCTGTCAGAATACTCCAAATGTCTTTTCAGTTTTCCTGTCTTCTGTTTTTTTCTGTATCATTCTGTCTTTGATTACAGGGGTTGATACTCCATAGGAGATTTGTAACTTAGTGATATCAAAGTTGGTTAACTGACTTGATTTTTTTGTCCTATAAGCAGTAAGAAACCCCAGAAAAAGACAAAAGTACTTCACTCATAGATGAAATAATAATGCCTTTGGCTCTAGTTTTGGTATAATACTTGGTAAGTGGGTTTGTATCTGGGTGTGTTCTTCATCTGTATTCAGAAAATCTAGCTTTATAGATGGTTTGCTTTCTGTATGCTGTTAAAGACGTGCAGGGAGGTAAGATGGCATCATTCAACACCTATGTCCATTTGGTAATGCAGCTTTAAAGTCTTCACCTTCAAAGAAACGGTGCAATTCCATCACAGCCCTAAAGGCAACATCACAAGAAATAGTGTGTGCGGTTAGCCAGGAGTGGAAGGATGAAAAGCATGGCATTCTTGCTGAAGGACAGAGCTACGCCAGCCTTGATGAAGAAGGTAATGTCTTTCAAATCAACAGCCTAAACAATGTTTTTTAAAGGAATTTAGTATAAGCTTTAAAAGCCCTATAACTAGAAAGTTTCCACTTTGGCTGATCTTTCAAAACTTCAGAGTCAGGTTATTCTCATGGAGAGAGCTGTTAGTCACATTTGGCAGAATGGACCTTCAGGAGCAAGAGGAAGTCAGAATCAAGGTTATAGTATGACGTTAATCTTTCAGATTTCAGGGGATCCTAAAAAAAATTATCCAGCCCAGTAGCAGATTAAGGCCAGAGCCAGTGCTATTCTTTTCACTGACTTTTAAACAAATGTCATTAAGTGTTTTGAAGCTCAGTTCATTGTTCTCAGAGTCTTTTTGAAGAGATACAGACTTTGCCCCTTCCAGAGCTCATCTGCAGCCAGGCTCAAAGGAGAATCAGCTGCCTAATCTCGTCTGAAAACTGGACCCTGGTAGTGTGAGACCAGTCCCAGAACTTAGAAGAATTCATCAAATGTTCACAACACTGTTTAATATTTGACCTTGGGGTTACTCTGTATTCTTCTGAATGTACTGGCTAGCAGCTGAAATTCACCATGTAATGCAAAACAGTTTGGGTATGGGCACATGAATATTACAATCTCATAAATTCAAACATATGAAGAAGCTTCAGGAAGCTGTTGAAAAGACTATGTGACTCCATACACTTGCATAAAGATTCTTGGATTTGATTTGAAACAAAATTTGTTAATGTTGTTCTTTATTTTTGTGTATGCAGTACTAAGTTCACGCCACCGGCCAGATCTAGTGCCGAGCACTCCATCTCTGTTTGAAGCGGCTTCCTTGGCAACCACAATTTCTTCTTCTTCCCTGAATGTAGATGAGCATTATCAACGTAATCAACCTATGCTCTATTCTAACAGGTAAAGGCTGTATACGTGGTAGAGGATTCCCCACCGTTTTGCTAAAAGTCTGACAATGTGTGCAATGGAAGGGGACTCTGCGAAAGAAAAGCAGATGGGGCACATGTCTCTGTAGCTCAGTCTTGAACCTCTCCAATGAAAGAGGGGTGCCATAAGCCCACAGGATTTGTTATGTATTTGTTTGCTATTATATGTAGCACGATTTGGCCCACAAAATAGAAAGCATAAACACAGCAAAAATGTGACAGTATACTTTAAATTTTTTTCATGTTCCAAGACTAAACTGGGCATTAAAAACTTGCTTAGGCCTCAGTCTGTGCCATAAACCAAACTATGTTAAGATCAGGGTAGGACATACTTGTTGTAACATGGCTGTAACCTAAAACAGCTGCTGTGATGTGCTAGAAAAAGGGAGCTACTTTCAAGTTGATCTTTATTCTGAATGTACAGTGCTGAATGGTCTGCTTTAAGTTCTTTCAAAATGACCATATTCTGAAGTAAATTTCTATGAAAGTTCACCCATGGGTGTGATTAGAGCCTGTCTAATTTTAACCCGGGAAGGATGAAAACAGGAGAGTCTCAAGAAAAGTTGTGCAGATGCTTGTGAGCTAGGTCAAATGTGATTTGAGTTGTGTTTGAATATACTTTAGCCATGACTGTCCAATACCATACTTATGCCAGAAAGTCTTGCTGGGAGATCATTTGTGTGTGTCCCTGTACTCTACCTTGTACACCTGAAGTGTGCTGTGTTGTGTCATCTTGCCTGCTTGTGGATCTCTTTACCATGTGTCATACTGCAGAATAGCCATTTCTCTGTCTGCTTTGTCAAGAAGTATAACTACTGTGAACGCAAGTGTCTTGAATTTTGTTTGGAATCATTTGGAATCCTGGACTACACAGTGTCTGTATAAATTTGGTAAGCTTACTTACGTGCCAAGATGTAGCTCTTTACTTTAAACTGCATGTTGCCAAAAAGATCGAGTTATTTTAAAAGCAATCTTGAGGCAGTAGGATTTTACCTCCTATTAAAATTTGATCAACTGCATTTTCATAAGAAGTAAAATGACTTGCAGATTTACTTGATCAAAGTGATGTTTGCAGCTTCCATTTTCATTAAGTTGAAATAAATCTCACTGATATAGCAACTTCCATAGGTCTTAAGTTCTGCTATAAAAATTTGGAATGAGGTATGGTTTGGGGTGTAACAAAGATGAAGTATTAATTACAGAACCATCTGTAATTTGGAACGTTGTCCCAAAATGCATCTATACAAGCTTTAGGAAATAAAATTACTAATGAGTACACGTTAGGAGAGATAGAGCTCCTTCAATTCAACTTCTGCAGTCTAGTCCGGTTTGTGAAAAAATTTAGCTGTAGGACTTCAATATTCCATGATCCTTTACCAAGTTTTAGCTTTGCTAGAAATAATGATGTAGAGTACTGGCTTTTTTTATTTGCTTTAAGCATCAAATAAAACTACAGAACTACTTAGTATTGGCATCAGTCAGCAAAGGAGAATTGCAGAGTTGTCTGGATAAAGAGTTAGGATTTACTGCAAATAAAACATTTAAAATACTCTTTACTCTCCATAAATTAATTGTAGAGAAAAGCTATGAGTAAGTCCATGATATTTTCCTGTAAAGATATTCCAAAATAATTCTAAAATAAAGTTTTTAGCAGGTCTACACTTGGATTGTATGCTTAGACTTGTTTACTCTCCAGTTGTAATTCAGTCAATGAAATAACCTAAAATGTTGTCAGTTATGTGATTACTCTGCATATCCTTATCTTACAAAATCAGATTGGGACGGTAGGGTCTCCAGTCCTGATTTGCATGCTTTCAATTCATCAGTACAACAGGACACGTTCTCTAACAAAGCAAGCTTTGCACCAGCATTCATAGGTGTGTGGCTCTCTACAAGTCTTGTGTCAAAACAAAAGACCTTGCCCCATAGCCAAGAGATCTGCCATGGGGGCTGACCAACCAACATCCTTGCTAGTCTAGATGTATCCTCTTCAGCTAGGGCTTGGTGGCATTTTTTTCTCCTGAGCAAGTACTGGTTCATGTCACAATCTCAGTACGTATGATTCATGAGGATCAGCTTCCCTGTCGTAGCTAGCAGCTTTCTTTCAGGATTTAAGAAAGCTGCTAAGCATGCTCAGTATGAAACTAATTTCCCCCAAATTATTCTGGGCACTTGCAGTTTTCTACCCACCTCTGCTTTCTGCAGTAGTGCAGGGAGGTCCTTCCTTCTTCATGGCACTAAATAATATATCCCACTGAAGTTTTATTTATGTTTTTATGGTACATTGGAGGAACTTCAGTCCTCCCATGAGAAAAGCTGTCAAGGAAATTAACCCACCAAAAAAACCATGCTGCAATGAGTTGTAGATATCTTAGATTTTTCTCACTGGAGTTCTGCTTTTGAGTATTACAAAATGTTGTGATGCAGGACTCATCACTTTGCCATTTGTCTCTGATAAACAGAAAGCCTGGAGCAGTCTTTGAAACAAAACCTGAATGAATGATTTTTTGACAAATGTGAGCCTGCCTTCAGTCTTTAAATATGTAATTGACTATGACATTCTGCTTCAAGTTATTTAATAGAATTACAGTTTGGCATCTTCATCACACTTCTTCCTCCTCCTTCAAAGTGTCTTGGCACAAAGTAGAGAGTACACAAATTTCCTTGTAACCAGTCAGAAATCCCTGGTTTAGGGTAATAAAGGGAGATAATCCTATGTGCATAGTAATAATATGGTATCCGTACAGCTCCTTGACTCCTCTTAATGCTAATGAACAGTATTTGCCTGTGCCAGTGAGAAGGCAGATGCTGTTATTTGCCTTGTTAAAACGAGAGCAGTAATGCTTTTGGATACCTTGAAGCACACGCCGTATTTTTAACTTTGGTTTTTCAGAATTACCTTCTGTTGCTATCAACCATGAGTGTAATCGTTCCCCAAGGAGAGGAAAATGGCATTTTACAGGAGAAGGGAGCTCAGCACCATGTCTTCTTGAAGGTGCTCAGCACTCATGGTAGGAAGCGAGGAACCGCTGCCAACGTGGTTAAGCAGAGGTGACCTGGTAAGCCGGAGCTGGCTCCTGAGGCTGTATCAGGTGAGGAGGGTTTATGTAGACCTGCCTTGGTACGGATTAGAACTAGCATAACTAATTGGTAGATAATGCAGAGCTGCATTTAGGGACTTGTAATTAAAGCAAAAGAGACTGAGCAGCACTGATAAATATACAGCTTATTAGGAGTGTTTCTCCAGACTGCTGGTGATTATTTTCCACCAAGTTTTTCCTCAGTCCTTGAAGAACTAGAGGAAACTCAAGGTGTTACCCAGGCAGTGTGAGGAGAAACTGGTAAAAGTAGTGAATGAAGTAATAGTGGGGAGGGGCAAATGGCTGTATTTTTCAGCACAAAAGGAACTTTATCTAAAAAAGGGAAAAAATGGACAAACGTGACATACATTACTCAGCCAATGTAGGCTTTCTTGTTTTTGAGAAGACAGCTGGTTTCTGTTCTATGAAGCTCTTTCTCAGTCAAGTGGTTCTGTCATAAGCAATGTCAAGTATTCATTTAGTAAGAGAACAGAATTGACAAATTTATTGCTTCTATTAAAATTTTCAAAGATTTTCCACTCCTCAAGTAGCTTTATATTTAGTGCAGAGATATTTTAGTACCTAAAAGGTCTGTTTTCCACTAGAATATATGTTCAATTTTGAGTCCAAATACACTCCTTTGAAAGGGTTTATTTGCTTTATCTTAGGAAATGTGATACTTATATTGGGGATTATTTTTATAGCAGAAGTGATAACAGATTTTTTTCCCCTCCAAGTAAAGTTTTCCTAATAAGAACTGATGATTTCAATTAAAGATGACAAATCTAAATGTCCTGAGCAGTATGACTGTTGTGTCAGGTGACATTGCTTTTACAATTGTAAAGAACTGAAGGAGATTAATACCTTTACAGGTGCTTCTGGAAATGTTTTAAACTGGAGTTGCAAGATACCACAGAAAGTCTCTTTCCAGTGTATTTTTCAGCAGGTCTCATAGCTTCCAGTCACAAACCCAGACAAAATCCCATGATGTATAAAGGGGTACTTCACCTCTCTTTAGAACAATGCTAAGATACCACGGGTTACATAAGGAGGACTGCTGAATTTTTCTGACACATTTGAGCCTAGGAAAATCTATATGAAATCTAATACTTGTTTCTCTTTATGCATTCTGTACCTCCTTTCTGTAAGATTTGTGTGGAGTATGGACTTTAGCCTTCTCTTTCCTCTTCTTTCTGCTTTTCTGTATATTTTTCAATTGTTTGTTTGCCTTACATTTGCATTGCTGTTTTTTGGTGCAGACCACTTGAAATTTTGAGGCGTTGTGTGGGTTTTTTTCCTCTTACACAGTCAAAACTTCCTGAAACATCCAATTGAATCCATTGAATTGATATGTCCCATGACTTGACATTCTATCAAACAACCTTTTCAAAGGCAGCTTAGAAAATGAAAGTAAAATCTTCCACTGGTTTTTCAGTGGAAGGGATTTGTAGGTATTAGTTTTCCTGTTGTAAGGAATACTTAATCACACCTTCCACCAGCCTGGTTTTCTATGTAAACAAACTTTTTTGTGTTAAGTTTAAATGTTCTGCCTGTCCACCCACCACCCTTAGCTTCTGAAGACAAATTTATATGAATCTGATTAGAAGTGGATTAAATTCATGCAAGCTTCATGAAAATAAGCAGCTAGGTGGAAGAAAAAGACTTGAATGCTCCAATGCTAGGAACAGATTCACTGAGACGCTGGGGAAATCCCCATGGGAAAGAAAGAAAGTTTGACTATAATTTAAGCAACATGTAATTGTGGCTTAAAGAAAAACAAGACTTTCGCAGTTCTCCTGTGATATAATTACTTTTGCTTTTTTTTTTCTTTTTTAATTAAGAACCACGATAAAATAGGCTGCTTTAGCAAGAGGAATGCAACAGCACCATTGAGCACACTCGTAGCTGATCATTACTGAATGGGAGAAAGTAACTGTAAAAATGGGGGGGGCGTTGCTTGGCTTTTCTTTCTTTTTCGATCTAAAAATTAAGGATGAGAACTCAGTGCGCTGTTGAAATTGTACAAAACCTCTGTTCCACTGAAGTGTTCTTTCTCATACACCATGTATATAGGGATATCTCTTGTTCTTTCCTGTGCTCTACCCTGCCAATTTGTCTTTGCCTTACCAGAAGTTTGCATTAAAGCTGGCAATCAGTGCATCTAGGATGATGCTGTTGCAGAAATTTGATCTTTTATTTACCAACTGCTGAGAGCATGTGCGTTGCTGTTAAGAGATTAATTATGAGATTTTTTTTTTTTTACTCTTGTATGCAGAAGTTCCATGTTTTGAGTTTTTCTATGGTAGAAGCTATATTTTGTTGTATCTGAAAAAGCTTTGTATGCTTTAAGGTATACTGTCATTCTTTTTTTTTTTTTTTCTTCATATTATAGGATTACAGCTGTAGTAGTTAACATATCTAAATACTAATGCATAATGTCTAAAAGTGTTCAGGGGTACTTAATCAAATAAAAAATGTATGTTTATTTGCTTCTCTGTTATGCTCTGTTGGAACAACAAAACTGTGATAAGATTAACAGAGCAAGGAGCTTAGAAGAAAAGCAGATTCAAGAATACTGGTTTAAAGAGTGTAACATTGCTATCTGCAGTCCTGAAGAAGCATCAAAAAAGGCATTGTTGGACAAAAGACTAATATATATTACATTTAATCTTACAGTTTGATATTTTCTTTTTAATATAGGCTGGCATTCGAAGAAAACAATGCCATCTAAGTGAACAGAATTCTCCCCTCACCAGTGGTGTTGGAAGTTAATATTTGGGTTTATTGTAGTTGGTTTAGGGAGTGTTTGTGGAAGCAGAAGAGAGAATCTTTCTTGGTATATAAATGCTTGTCCTGGACACATATAAAAATATAAAATTTTAGTCTCTAGCTTCAAATGTGATGTGTAAAGCAAATCTGGATGATGAAACAGTTTCATTGATTTACTAAGGCATGTCTAAATTTCACTGGTTTAAGCCTCATATATCTACCTAGTATGATGATCTGTATCTTGTGGAGTTCATAGTCTTAAGAAAGTTTAGTCTGAAATTTGCTTTTCCTACTAGCTTTTCACTGAAGTCTAGGTTGTCATGTGAGTTACTTTC
>VYZV01040420.1:1234-13317 GCA_013401275.1 Pandion haliaetus
CCTTATATTCGTAAATTGTTGTTCACTGAGCAGACTAGTTAGGTGTCTTCTGAATATCCCAGATGTTCTGCATTAGTACTGGGTCACACCATTAAAATTTTCTGCAGAGACAATAGTTTAATAATTATTTGGCTACCACGTTTAAATATCAATGTACTGTTACATTTTGTGGACAAGGGATTTTTGTGAAGTTTTAGAAGTCAGTGGGTAAAGATTTCTGTCTCCCTTCGGTAGTCCCTTACTTTACAACCATTCTGATATTGCTAGGCTATAGGAGGATAGGGATTGTGCTTGGGAACCTAAGATCCTAATAAAAACTAGAGTGTAAGATAGCACTGCAGGCAGTGGCATGTGCTTGCACATTCTCCTCAAGAGACAGGCTGCTTTCCCAGTACGATCTCTTATACTGTCTTCAGCTACCTTCCCAGGATTTTTTAATTATTATTTATTTATTTTTTCCCCTCAAGAGGAGGAATCTGGGAATGTTGTTCCTGTGTCGGAGGAAGCAGTTGGAGGAGGAAAAAAGGGGGAAGTGGGTAGAGAAATTGGCAGCCATGAGGCTTATCTGCAGAAAATTCCAGAACTGACAAATTAAAATAGATTTGAGTGTCACTATACACATTGCGGCATGTTTCTTGTTTGTAATTCAGCATGATAAATGTCTCTTAGTTGCGATGTTTTGTATTGCTTCAATACCTTACTCTTTGTTGTGACATTGAATAGCAATGAGCATCATATGCAAATCCTATCAAAATTACAAGAGCATAATTATTTTGAGGTATGCATATTAATTTGAGAATGATCTATTTTAATAAAGTAACTTGTATGACTACGTAAGTTTACTTCATTCTTAGACTCTTTTAGTTAGTAAGGAACATTACAGCAGCATAAAACACATTTTATTTTAATTCTGCGGCATCACAGATGCTTAGCCCACTATGTAATCCTGAAGACATGTACAATTTGCTTGCTGTGCTGCTGCATCCCAGTGGCCAGATGTGTTCCCTTTGTGGCCCAGTTTCCCCTCTTGGTCTGATTTCTGGGTTAGTGCAGGGATATCCAGGAAATAACAGGTCAGTATCATTTACGGCTTGTGAAGTATATATGCTGTAAATCTGTCAGTGCTTTTGACTTGCATTAAGACTACTGCGTCCTACATGCGAGCAATCTGGATCTCTGTATAGCTTTCCTTTCTATCCAGAAATGTAATGTATTTCTGCTGGTCTACTTAGAGAAAAGTTCCCTATCAGTGCTGAAGAGAATGTGACCACAGATGGGATGTATTTTCCTCAGAGATGATGGAGCATAACAAGCAGGGCTTGGCATTGCTGGTGTTTCCTATTCAGTGGTAGCTCTGTATCTAGGACAGGGGTGTGGACTGGTGGAGGACAGAAAGAATGTAGCCTACTTCAAAAGTGGCATGTCCTATAGTGAGCTGAAAATGTAATGGTGTGCAGTATTAGGCGGGTTTATTTCAGGAGTTCTTGGGTATGAATGGTATATTTTCTAAGCAGCTTATCATAAAGTGTCGGAGTACAATTTAAACCTTTAAGGCATGAGCGACCAAGATGAGAGTTGCTGGCTATGTTGTGCGGCCTGTCTTGTGGTCCACACTTTCCTCCAGACAGCCCTCTTTTCTATCAGAACATCAGGCAGACAGGGCCTGTTCTGTAATGATGCTGTAGACTGGACTCTATCACTGGGTAGAAGAACCATGGTGTAGTTCTCCATCCGCAGTGTACCCGTACGTTTATAGCCAGCAAAACTGCAGTAAGTGGGCGCTGCTGACAGAGGACATCAGACAAATACTGCAATCAAAATTGCCTGTCAATTTTTTCTTTCTTTTTTTTTTTTTAGATGAAGTGAAATCACAGTGAATGACTGACTTTTCTGTGCCTAATTGTGAAGGCGCTATATAACATGTTAGGTTGCAAAGTTCCTCATAATCAATTTTGCTGACACTGTGTTCTGTTTAGAAGAAATATGAAAAAGGACTATAAATGGGAATAAAAGAAAAATCATGTGAAAAGGAAAAGAAAACATTAATCAGAATCAAATATAGAACAGAGTGATGAATTACAAATGGCTTTCTCATGATTGTATAGCAGTTTTTTTCCACAGGATCTCTGCTCCATTCAAGAGAAAAATGAGCGCTATTCACTGAATGGAAAGTATTCAGAGTTCCATTTTTATCCTTATCATTCAGTGTAGGGGTTGAGGTCTTATTTACCACACCAGCTAAGCTCTGCATCCTCTTGAGTTACTAATTTCAACTTGAGTTGTTTTGGGGGGGAGGGTTTATGGCCTTATTGAGTGCTTCACAGACACTAATTAATTCATCCTCATAACACACTCGTGAAAATGATATTGTAATTTTAGCTAATGCACAAAGCAATTTGTGTCAAAATCACCCAAAATCTATTTTTCAGGAGAAGCTTACCACACGATTTCTCAGAACACTTGTTGCTTTTGTAGCATAAGTTTAAAACACAGTCTCTCTTGGTTTTAAGTGTAGCTAAGGTTTTCAGAGCTACTGAGAACTCTAGCTTCAGCTTCATATAGGGTTATCACCTAGAAAATGAACACAATTGTTTGCCATTGGTGAAAAATCTGTTGTAAATTACTCAGATTTATATAAGAATTCAGTTATCTGGAATGATATTCAGTTGACTTAACTATGAGTCTTTCTCTATTTTCAAAACTCCATTTGCAAAACTGCTTTTATTATATGCCTTCTAATTTCTTCAACAAATGAGCCAGAAATCCTATAGACATTGCATAAGCTTACACATAAACTGAATTAATTTCCAGGTCCAAGTCCATACAGTTACCACACGGAGTCAGAACTCCTGCGGGGCAGTGTCTGTGTGTTTAATTGTTTAAATAAATTCTGGATCATAAAGCATTTTCGCAAAGGGACTGTATGTCATTTGAATGTGTATCTTCAATTCTAGCATTTTCTAACTTTCTCTCCATGCTTTTATGAACTTAATCATAATCTTTTTTTTTTTCCTCTGTAAAGTATCTTCTTCTTCAGTCTGCTCTATTAAAAAATAATCTTATCTCATGCATTCCTCAGAACACACTCTCTGCTGGTAGTTTCATGGCAGTTTGCTGGACAAAAGAATTTGCATTGGGAAGCACACATTTTAGGTTCCATTCCAAGTTCTGATGGTTATGTTTGCATCCTGATCTCTGCAGGCATTTGCTGGCCTCCAGAAACATACTGGCTTTTTCCTCTCTCTTTCCATTCCTTCCCAAGCTGTACCGATTGCGCGCACCAGTCAAACTGCTTCCTCCTTTTCCCTATTTAGCCACTGAATTTTCAGTGGCAAATACTAAAACACCCTCCATATATTTTCTTTTTAATTTTAAAGTAACTTTAAAGATTGTAAAACACTTTTTCTCCTGAATCGTAGTTCTGGGTATGGTAATACATTTACATCTGAAGTGTACTGCATGATCAGCCTGAATAAGATGTCTGGAAGGCAAAACTTTGTTTCAAACTACCAATTTGACAAACCTGAAATAAACTCCTGTACTAAAAAAGTATTGGACTGTGAGAACCACTGTCAGCTCTGACAGAAAGAGAACATGCATACATAAGTTTTTATGAAATAGGATAGAATAAAATAGCTTTAACTTCATGATATAAGAAAATTCCCTTCCTTGGCTTTTAGTTTTTCAATCCTTTGAGTTATTTATAGTGTCAATTGTAGCTTAACAAAGGAAATTGGATCATTTTTATACTTACAAATTACTTTTCTTTCTGCTTTGAGAAGTTACAATAACTTGTGGCAAATAAACTACAGCATGATTTTAATTTTTAGACACTGCACATAACTGCTCAGTACAAGGCAAGATTTTACTCAAAAATGTGATATTTGAAAAATCTACTCCCCCAGAATTTATTGTTTCAAAGGTCCATAGACCCAAGTTCTGCATTTAGGAGTCCCAGAATTTCTATATAGTGATTAGACAAAGCTGCTGCAGCAGCACCGTCTTCAAATTTCTTGGCTTGGTGGACCCAACATAAGCAATTAGGCCCTTGAGACAACAATTCGTGTGTTACTGTTTGCGGGGGAAGAGGTGCAGCTCCTAAGCTTGCTACTAGATCCTTGAGGGTGAGGGTAGGTGAAAAGCTATGCAAACTTTACTATTAATTACCTCAGACTAAGTCCAGAGCCAGCTTTGAAGCAGTTTTCCTGTCAGATAAACAAAGGCAGGCTAAGGGAACCGGTGTTCTATTTGAGATGATGGAGGTAGAGACCATCCGTAAGATGGGAGCATGGAGTTTTTTTTGACGTTCGGCAGTTTTTTAACTCTTCCTGCTCTTGGATGATCAGGGATTGTCAGTAGTGGAAGATTTGTTTGTTTGTTTGTTTGTTTATTTTAGACTAAACTTTTTCTTTAACCTTCTGAACTTGATGTGCTGTATGTATACTTAAAGATACTTCTGTGTAACATGCAACTTCAATCTTCTTTGATGAGATTAATGATTACTCTTAGGCAGGAGATTCTAAACATGCAGGCTGTTGGATTTTTATTGTTTGGTTTTGTATCTTCTGATGTCTGAGGAATGTTTTGCTTCTGGAGTGCAGTAGCACTTTTATTCCTCTTCCTTTCATTTTTTTGCTGTTGCTCTCTTGTGTCTGAGCTTCCTACTGCTGATAGGAACAGTGTAATCTGTCACATTTATGATATACACTGCTTATATCCACAGCTTTGTTAATTTTTCTGCAGAGGGAACTTTTCCTCTTTCATTTAAAAATTTAAGGGAAGCAAAGTTTGTGGGAATAAACATTTTTATTAGGCCAGCTGTGTATCATTGGAGTAAAGAAAAAAGTTAAACAGACAAGCTGTCAGATGCAAAGACCCTTCTTTATTAAGGATTATTCATCTATCTAACGTACAGCTACCCTTTCAAATAGTACTTCTCTTTATGTGGAATTTGTAATTTAAGGCGATGGAGCCAATCTTTTCCACTTTTACAAGAAAGGAATTGCAAGAAGATGCAAGAAGAAAAGGTAGAATATGAAGGCAGCGTTTCTGTGGAAATACATATAGCTGTCCTAAAACTGTTTGGGTGTTAATCTAATTATTTCAGATTATTTTTAAAGGCTTACAGAAAATTGACAAAGTTCCATCATGCTTGACATACAAAGGTTCTCATAGCCTACCTTTTTTGTTGTCTATTTAGGTAGGATTTAGTAAAAGGAACATAAGAAAGAAGAATAAACTCTTTTTTGAATCAGATGGCTCAGATAAATACATAGAGCTATTATTATGCTATGTAATAGCAAAGAAAATGAATATCAATAGAGAATTATTTTAGGATTCTCATGTTTTAAAAAAAGTAAGCTAGTGAAAAGGAAATTAAAAAGGGCACTAAATAAGGTAAAAATACTAGCAGGTATCTTAAAGACTTTAAAAAAAAAACATGTTAAGGTTTCAGAATAAATTTGGTGGGGAGGCTCAAAAAGGACCAAAAAGCCAAACCAAACCAACCTCTGCTTATACAGAAGAATAATAGAAGATACTAGAAATAAATCTTTTGAAAACTGGAAGTTGTATTGCAGGAAAGAAAGTGGGGATGTTTAGTATAAATTTGGACAAGGGACTGCAACATATAAGGCAGACCAAAAAAGATTTTCGAGAAGGACTTTTTAATGGCATGATATTTACACAATAACTCTTTCAGCCACCTTCTTAAGGCACTGTCTTGTCAATTGTTTATATGCCCCTGTCCCACTTTTATAGTTAAAAAAATGTTAAAGAACAATTTTATGTTTCGAGCAAAAGATCAAGGGGTGAAACTAACAGTTCCCTGGTAGTTCATAGCATTACAAACCTGCATCTTTGCTATTGATGCTGCATTGTGTTGTAAAAGTAGAGCCTGCACTCTTCTCCCTGTAGACGTACTGTTGAGACACATAGTCCATTTCAGTGTAGTTTCAAATACCTGAATTTTTCATGCAGAAGTATTTTGTCATATTCCAGCAAAGAAATGGTATGAAGACATGAATCTTCTTATAAGAGGTCATTGTTACCAAAAAGGAATAATGGCCTACAGTTGGAAATGTTGGAAGTATGAGCCAGAAATGCTCATAATAAGAGACTTTAGTCTCATTGCGAAATTCAGAGCTCTTCAAATATTGTCAGAAATACCCACGGATTAACCTGGGAATAGTTGTTGACACGTAAAAAACCACTGCTGTCATTATATCCCGGTTAATTAACCAGATGACTGTGCAAGAAATTTTTCAAGGAAATTCCACTTACAACTGGGGAATAGTCTCTTCAAAATGGGATTTTAAATGGCTGATTCCTTCCCCTATGTTTTCAAAGGTCAGATTTTAATTAAAAACCTTTAAGTCACTCTCTCATTAGGGGACAGTGACAGAGTTACTCAGGAACAGTCAGGTTCTTGATATAACAGCCTGTGAAACATTTCCTTGTTCTGTAGCACCTCTCATGTATCAGTATAATTCTTTGGAGTTTCATATCTGACATATCACAGTTATTAAAGAGCAACTATTTATTTCTAACCCACTAAGTCTTGACTAGTCTGAGCCATCTTCACACGGTGAATGAGAATACTCAACTCTTGCCCAGAGGTAAGGGGTATAGTTTGTCATTCTTCTATGCTCTGAGATAATTTGTGGGATTCAAGAAGAAACTAGAGAGAATAAAAATTTCTTCTTGAAAAAAGGAGAGAAGTCATTTTGAAAGAAGGACTCCAGTGAAATTCTGCTTGTAAGGGCAGAAAATAGACAAGTAATAGGACAGAAGATTAGGAACTGAGTTACTTGGGTGGAAAGAATAGAATAGGTTATGATAGTGAAGGATATGGTAGGAAAGCCCTGGAACTGGTTAGACAAGGAGAATGGGCACTCGTGAGCCTCAAGAGTAGTAGGAAGAAAGGAAGGAAGGAAGACAGGTGGGTGGAGAGGGCAGCAACTGAAACTGGAAGGAGAGAGATAGGAGAAACCTCTACAGCAGGACTCAGTTGCATAGATGTAGATGTCTGGTGCCATATTAGATGTCCATCTTTCAATTGCCACTCCAGAAGGTTATCTGTCATATCTGCCAAACACATGCATATTTCTTGGTTACTTTGAAGTGATTGAATAATCTGTGGATATCACTGTTTAAGCAGATGAGTTCCATCCCTTCTGCCTGAATACTGATTCTGGGACTGGATGTCCCCCAAGAAAAAGCTTGTGGGAAGATTGTTTGGGGCACTGAACACAGAAGAAGAGACTAGAGCTGATGGGCAGGAGCGGGGAAGAAGCTTGTGTTACGGAGACTGAATAGGCAAGAAAACTTGAGAGGGATAGCCATTTGTGTTGAAGAGGAAGGACCAGAAGACAGAGGGAGGTGGGAGACAACAGGAAAAAAAGCCACTTCCCACTGAAAGTCTCCCATCCAGAGCCTAGGATGGATTCCAGGATTCAGAAGTTCCCTTGTTTATGTGCTTTTTGTCTGTGAAACCCACTGACAAAACATTCTTCTTCTTTAGTCTTAGCCTGATGTCTTAGCAGTTTTACTTTGACAGCTCATATGGCTGAAATCTATGAAATAGTTTGCAAGCAGTTTGTGTAAAGAGTTCTATGAGAATAATTAGCTTGCAAAAGTATATCTTCATTTCCGTCAGGTTTTATAACAGAAGTTAGTAGGATCAGAATAGTGGATATGTGGGTCCTCTTTTAATAAATTAGTTTACAAGTTAATTAAGGATTATGCCTACGTAAAAATACATTATTACAGAAGAATATGACTCTCTTTAATATGCTGAATCAATATGGCTGCTTTAAGCCATAGGTAAAATATAAAATAATTGCAAACAAGTAAGTATTTCTAACAGTTCCAGAAGTGTCAGCAGTTGTCACAACAGGATCTACTTAGCTATTCATATCTGGGCTTGGGAAAAAGAGGCTTGCTGCTTCAATTCTTCAACTGCAGCATTAAATCAGTATTTGCCTGGAACTTATGTTATCTGACAGAAAAATTTTCAGAATGTATTTCCATTTTTTTAGGCTTATTAACCATAAAAAATGCTTATATTAGTGGAAATGGAATGAAACAATGATGAATAAAAAGATAGTCAGTCACCCATTAAATTGAAAGCAAGGTCCAGCTATTTTGCCTAATTCAGACTGTTAATACTTGCATGCTTTTTCTGGGTTCACAGAATTAACAGCTCTCTAAATGACTAAGTTTTGCAATTTTGGACATTTCTTATAAGCCAGAGTAGATTATTTTCATTTTTCACTGGAAGTTTGATGAAAGTGATCCCCTTAAAGTCTTTTGTTTATATCAATAAACTACTTTGTATATATATATATATATATATGAGCAATTTAAACTTTTGAGGGGTTCTGCTAACCTGTGCCAGTATTGCTTAAAATAAGCCTGGAGACTCAAGTCTTTCTGTTTAAAAATACTGATTTTGAAAAGGAAAATGAGGATGGGGGTGGGGATGAAGCACACCAGTCACTGAAGTAGGGTTGACACAGATTGTCCTTTAGAAACAATATTTTTCTAAGTGTCAGTGTCTTTTCATGTTGAAGGAGAAATTGTCCTTTAAAAATCTTCCTACCACAGAAAGCAATTGAGAGCTGGGTTGAAATGTACACATTTTGTTACACACTGCATTAAAGTGTTACACACTGTTGTAAAAGGATAGGCAAGTGCTGACAGCCAGCAAATCAAGGAAAGGGTTTTTTTAAGGAAAAATGTTTACAGGGTTGGAAAGAGTGATTTGAATCGGGAAACGTATCTGGCCTCTAGAACAGATGACATAGACTAAATAAAGCTGTTTTCAGTATTGTTGTATGTTTTTCAGGGGGTTGTGTTTAAGAATACTTTCAATCTTGTTTTGAGTATTATACTCAAAACTTTCTCTTAAGTGGAAAAATCTTTTTGGAGCTATTATTTTATATATGATAGGTATGTAATACATAGGTATATATATTTTATATAAATACCTTGCATTCTGAACTATATACAATAAAAATGAATATCACAATTTTTGTATTTTTTTAGATAGAATGTAATCTTTCATGGTCTTCAGGTAACAGATACATTTAGGAGGTATAGTGCTACTGTAACGGTCAACAAGGAACAAGCTCTTTCATTATTTTTCTTCTGGGAAAACAAGGATGACAGCTCTATCTAGGATAATTTGAAGGCCAAGAGTCATTCACTGAAATTGTTTATTTTTATATATTTTGTTCTTAAAGTTTAATAGCTAAGATGAAAGAGCAGATAGCAAAATGTAGGGTAATTCTTAGTGATTAGTCAGTTTTTATGTCTCTCAGATGGCGTATGTTAGGAGATAAGATTTTAATATGATTTTTTCCAAAAATACACATAGTTTAACAAGAGGCTAAGAACTTTATGAAGAAATATGTGATAAAATTTAGTGAAAAGTTTAGCACTACATTCTGCTTTGGCCTTAAGAATCTTAGTCTGTTGGTTTGTTAAGTGGGGAATGAATCTTGACAAAACAAGCAGGGTGTTAGAACTGTGGTATTAAATTTGATATTAAAAGTGCGGCTGGAAATATTACTGAAGTCTACTATGTGTTCAAATAACAGACTTCTGTGATGGATGCAGCAATGTTGTGTAACATTCCGGCTAAAAGTTCACTGTAGAAATCCAGTCTAACACATACTAGAGAGATTTAAATATTTATTTAAGATTTTTAATGGACACTCAATGTCACATTCTCAATGAGAACCTTTAGGGTTTTTCATGATCTAGTGCTCTTGTTTATGGCTTTCAGTTGGCAAAGAGAATCAGATGTTTGCCAGTAACAGTTGAAGGTACTACAGAAACAATGGAATAGTGAACACTGATAAAATTAAGCCAACTGTATAGAAAGAAACAGTGGAAGACTCCACAGAAACTTCTTTCTTCCAACTAATCACATTTTATGAAAGTGATTTCAAGATTTAATTTGGACGTCTTTGTTATTGACAAATGAAATAGCTTATAAAGC
Source organism: Pandion haliaetus (assembly GCA_013401275.1). NCBI lineage: Eukaryota > Metazoa > Chordata > Aves > Accipitriformes > Pandionidae > Pandion > Pandion haliaetus. Next base: position 11,241 of record VYZV01040420.1, read on the forward strand.
AGTCTCATTTGAGAGAACAAGTAGTCAAGGCTTGCCAACGTGATGCCCATTTACAAGAAGGGTCAGAGGGAGGATTGGGGGAACTACAGGCCTGTCAGCCTGACCTTGGTACTGGAGAAGATTATGGAGTGGCTCATCTTGAGCGGGCTTACATGGCAGATGCAGGACAACCAGGGGATCAGGCCCAGCCAGCACGGGTTCATGAAAGGCAGGTCTTGCTTGACCAACTTCATCTCCTTCTATGACCAGGTGACCCACCTAGTGGATGAGGAGAGGGCTGTAGATGTTGTCTACCTGGACTTCAGTAAGGCCTTTGACACTGTTTCTCACAGCATACTCCTTGAGAAGCTGGTGCACATGGCTTAGACAAGTGTACTCTTCGCTGGGTGAAAAACTGGCTGGCTGGACGAGCCCAGAGGGTTGTGGTGAATGGAGTTAAATCCAGTAGGCGCAGGTCAGAAGTGGTGTTCCTCAGGGCTCAGTACTGGGGCCAGTTCTCTTTAATATCTTTATCAGTGATCTGGACGAAGGGATTCAGTGCACCCTCAGTAAGTTTGCGGGTCACACCGAGTTGGGAGGGAGGGTTGATCTGCTCGAGAGTTGGAAGGCTCTGCAGAGGGATCTGGACAGGCTGGATGATTGGGCCGAGGCCAATTGTATGAGGTTCAACAAGGCCAAGTGCTGGGTCCTGCACTCGGGTCACAACAACCCCATGTAACGCTACAGGCTTGGGGAAGAGTGGCTGGAAAGCTACCCGGTGGAAAAGGACCTGGGAGTGCTGGTTGACAGTCGGCTAAATATGAGCCGGCAGTGTGCCCAGGCGGTCAAGAAGGCCAACGGCATCATCCTGGGCCTGTATCAGAAACGGTGTGTGGCCAGCAGGACTAGGAAAGGGATTGTCCCCCTCTACTCAGCACTGGTGAGGCTGCGCCTTGAGTACTGTGTCCAGTTNGTGAGGGGCCTGGAGCACAAGTCTTGTGAGGAGCGGCTGAGGGAACTGGGATTGTTTAGCCTGGAGAAAAGGAGGCTGAGGGGAGACCTTCTCGCTCTCTACAACTACCTGAAAGGAGGTTGTAGTGAGGTGGGTGCTGGTCTCTTCTGTCAGGTGGCTGGTGATAGGACGAGAGGAAGTGGCCTCAAGTTGCGGCAGGGGAGGGTTAGATTGGAAATCAGGAAAAATTTCTTTACTGAAAGGGTTGTCAGGCATTAGAACAGTCTGCCCAGGGAAGTGATGGAGTCACCATCCCTGGAGGTATTCAAAAAGCATGTAGACAAGGCACTTCAGGACATGGTTTAGTGGGCATGGTTGGTGGTTGGACTCGATCTTAAAGGTCCTTTCCAACCTAAATGATTCTATGATTCTATGGTGGTGAGTAGAATCTAAAATGGAGTTTCCCATGCAGCAGAGTTCAGCGTCCTTATCAGTTTTAGACAGTCTTTACGTCTAAGATTTAAATAAACTTAAAACTTGCTGAAATTGAATTAGTTTACATTAAGGTAGAAGTCACATTATCTCAGGATGAAAAATCAAAGCAGATCCAGCTAGAGCAGGTTACTCAGGGCCTCATCCAGTCAAGTTTTAATCATCTCTGTCATGGTTTCGGTTTCAGCCCAGCCTGTAGCAAAGCCCCACGCAGCCGCTCACTCACTCCCAACCCCCTCCCCTGGCCATGGTGGGATGAGGAGAAAATCCAAAGGCAGGCTCGTGGGTCGAGACAAGGACTGGGAGGGATCATTCCCAACTTATGGTCACGGGCAAAAGACAGGCTCAACTTGGGGAAGAAACAAAATCCATTTAATTTACTCCCAGTCAAAACAAAACCAAGGATATTAGGAAGGAAAACCAAACATCAGAACACCTTCCCCCCACCCCTCCCACCTTCCCGGCTCAGTTCCATTCCTGGTTCTTTCTACCTCCTCCCCCCGGCGGCACAGGGGAACAGGGAATGGGGGTTGGGGTCAGCTCGCCACACCTTGTCTTTGCCGCTCCTTTCCTCAGGGGGAAGATTCCTCACTCGTCCCCTGCTCCACCGTGGGGTCCCTCCCACAGGAGATAGTCCTTCACCAACTTCTCCAA